>APFE030167741.1:0-54159 GCA_000404065.3 Pinus taeda
TCATTTCCTTTGAATGTTACCTAATGACTTGGGGAACCTCAACTCTTTAATAATGTTAAGGAAGGAAAGAAAGTATATTACGCTAAGTTCTCTTATGCTTTTCAAGTTTTTCTTGGATATCTACAACGTTTCGGGTAGGAAAGTACATTCTATTAATGAAATTTGTCTTGATAGAAAGGCCCAATTTCAAATTCTAATGCTTTCAAAAAACATTGTATAACTGTAATGTTTCTAAAAGGAAAGCATAATTTTTCAATTTAAGTATCATGATCCCATATTCCAACTTATTTTTGAGTAACCCATTAGGCTTTGTAGCTTTGAATAAATCCATGTCTTTTGATAAGATCATCTTCCAAATTAAAATGCAATTTCCTTTTGGAAATAACCACATACAGTGTCTTGATTTTGTTATTGAGAAAATAGAGGTTGTGAAACAAGCCTGTGCCATACAAGGACTTGATTCATTTATTATGTATCAATTATGGCTCTAGATGTAACAATGTCTTGATTTTGTTGCTTGAAAATAGAGGTTATGCTTTACTATTTCACAGAATTTCTTACAATCTTTCCATAAGTATTGATTTGTAATCTCAGTCACTGAGGGATGAATGTAATGACAAAGGTAATATTCCATGGTTTGAAGTTCCCCTCTTACTAAATATTTAAATATATCACCACAATTTAACTGTTAGTTAAAGGAATTGTATTTGATTTGTAAACAATTCATTGCTTGATTTATAGATTTTGATTTTTTCCCTTTTTTATTTTTTTCTCAGATTTGGTATGAGATATCTTCCAAGATTTGGGTTCCCTAGTTTCCCAACCATAGTATGAGGTTTAGATGCTATCATTAAATATTCTTGGAACATTACAACTTTTCCAGTAAGAGTGCTTTGAAACATTGTTGTTGCTTTTCCATGGTGTTAATGCAAATAAGCACTACAACTAGTGCCATTATTTAGATCAAGTGCCAAAATATAGGTGGTCTTGTAATGATGGAGTGATTGTTTTATAGCTACTAAGGTCATATGCATTTTTATCTCTTATGTTGTCCTAAGATATTCAAATTCAAAATAAGAATTCAGGTCTCGTTTTCACTGTAGACTGTAGTCAGTTTCTTGAACATAATATATAGTAGATTACTTTTACTAATCAACTATGGATGTGATCCCTCGCAGGAAAGAAAATTCAAAGTGAATTTGATTTCACATTGATTTGTCAAAACATCCACATAGGAAAGGAGATTCAAAGTGACACTATGATGGCCATTATGTCAAGCCAGGTGGTCGCACTCCCTTGATCGTGAGCACAATTGTGATCAAGATGGAAGACTTCATAGTCTAGATTGATTGTTTAGCAGTGATAGTTAGTGGGCTCATTGACAAAAGCTTCTATTTCACTAATCCTTTTTATAGAGTTGTCAGATTCAATTTCCAAAGGTTTTAATTACATTATAGAGTTGAGTTTTGAGAGAGTTGTGATTCACAGTGTTAAGTATAGCAGATATGACACTTGAACGAAGACAAGAATAGTAGAGGTATTAGACTCTATTATAAGCTTACCTACAGATTATAAGGGACTTGGTTGGCTTTTTTATAATTTTATAAACAAGTTCCATGTCGTGGAAATGTGAAAAAAATAGTGATATTGCCACCATGTGGCTCTTGTCATATATGGTTTTATACTTTTTCAAAAAATTCTCTAAGAGTTCACAATGCTAAGATTCACTAGGACTTTACAAAGTTTTATTATTTAGTGAAAGACTTGCCAAGATATTACAAGATTTTATAATTGAGTAAAATATTCGCCATGCCTGGTGAGAGATTCGCCAAAAAATTATATATACATATTATATTATTGATAAAATCGCCTTCCATTTTTCCTATATACCATGGAGATTCGCCCATTTATTATATTTATAAATTTAGGGGTGGTTCTTAAAATTTTCCCTGATTTGAACAAACTTGGCCTGGCAAATTTTTTTGAACCCCCTAAATCGATGAAGGCATCTACCTCAACCCAATCCTTACCTGATTGAATTTCTATTGTTATGTACAATAGATCATTTCCTCTGACTATTTTTTTCATCAATTTCGCTTCAGCTTCTAAATCATATTGTTGGGAGAATTTTGTAGAGTAACCAATGTTCTTGGGAACTAGACAAAAACTTGGAGCTTTTGAATATATGTTGTTTACCTTTCCGTTTCCTTTCATTGTTGCCAGTTATGCATGTTTCTCTTCTTCCTCTGATTCTTCTAATATGTCGTCTGTTTCGCTGAATTCTGTTTGGCTTTATTGACTTATGGTTTCTGATTCTGATTCTATCTCACAAACTGATCCAATACAAATATTCATTTTATGGCTTGTATCTAGACCTTTTTCTTGCTTGTATCTTCCGTTTCAGATAGAATATATACATCAAAGCATTCATCTTCACTATCTACAACAGACAAACTATCTACAAATTCATCCATTTCCATACATTTTTTCAATTTTGATGAAGTAATTTTAGGACATTTAGCAGCGAAGTGTCATTTTTTCTTATAGATAAAACAACATCCATCTTCGACTGGAGCATTTTTTCCTTTTATGTATCTGTATTTTGGAAATGGTTTCCTTGGATTTGCTACCTATTTTATCCTGTATTTCCCAAAGTGTCTTTTCTTATGATTTGTTCTTTTCATTGGATTCCGTGGGAGTATTTCCTTACAACATCATTGTGATGGTTTGGTATCATTTTCTTGAGAATTTTTATGCCAGCAAAGATATTTCAGTTTTTGTTTAAAATGATTTATGAGATCTACCCAATAGATAGCTTGCAGCTTTTTATCCCTTTCTTCTAGATCTTTCATTACTAAGTCACCTATGTTGTGTGGGAATGTTGACAAAAATTTTAATTTAGTCATTAAACTATTGCTTAGCTCAATTGTTATTACCAGCCTAAAATATTGTTTGGAGAACTCTTCTAATCTTTTGGCATGTTTTAATTCCATACGGGCCAGATCCACCATTGCCTATTTCTTAGAGTCCTTTGGTTCTATAAAAAACTGAGTCCTGAGTAGTTGCTCAAACACTTCTAATCCTACCTTTATGACCTCTTCTCTTTCTTCTTGTGGTGATGTTCTCCACCACATGTAAACTATTCCAGTCATTCCTTTCGCTGCCAAATTAAAGATTTCAACATTATCTAATTCAGCTATTATTTGCATTTTCCATAAAGCACCAATCCATACCCTAATTGAGTCTTCTAGGTCGTTTGTATGATCTAAATATAAAATATAGCCATTGCTATTGGATGCCATTAGATCCTTCTACTTTTTGATACTTTCGTACAGAAGGGAAAACAAGTGCTTTGTTTAAACTAGGTCTGATAAAGCTTGGAAATTTCTTGGTTGTATATTCTAATTTCAAATCACCTTTTTTAAATCCAAATAATACTTTTTGCTTTCTACTTAACCCCTTCCCCTAAAAAAAAGATAAAACTTCTGTCCTAATAGGTTCAGCAATAGATTAAGAACTTGTAGCTTCAGAATCTTCTTTATGGGATTGCCATATGCCTAGATTTTCAAATCTGTTAGATTTTGACTTTTTTTTTTTTTTTAAGTTCTCTTTTCTTCCTTCTCTCATATTTTTCTTGTTTATCTAAAGTTTGATTATATTGGATTAACTTTAGATTTTGCAGAGTTTGTTCTACTTCACAACCCAAATCATCTATGGCTACCTCTGCATTATTAAACCAATTCGAAAGATGATTTGAAAGTTGATAAGATTATCTAAATCTTTCAGGGATGTCGCTAAATTCTCTATCAGAGGAGCACAGTCTACTCTTGTAGCTGGCTGATGTGATCTATTGTCACGGGTTGTGCAGTATTTGGTCTTACGTGGCCATTTTCCACCTTTGTGAAACGTTTTTGTTCTGAAACTGCCATTCCTCAACTGGGGGTATTAGGGATGAACTAGTAGTTGTGAAGGATTTCTAGTTTATATAATCTTTTAATGACCTGTAACCCTTTCGTAATGATTGTTCTTGAAATATAATCCCTTTAAAGCTACATTCTTTAGCCATAAAAGGTTTTTCTTCAACCTACTGTTGTTGGGTCTTCTAGACCTTTCTGTGTCTACCAGATTTTGTGGGATATCTATAGATAACTCGGGGGGTCAAAATATAGGTCTTTCTGTCTTATCTAAGTGTGAAGGAACAATTTAAATCTTTCCTTCAGATGAAACTATCCTTTGCGGACATTTTTCTTTGCTTAGTTCTTTATTTGCAGCTTGATACTCAAAGTAACAATTTTCTAGTAGTCCTACTTCTTCATATGTCACCCCTTGGGCATCTGTGGTTACTAAGCCTGTAGTCGCACAATATTTAAGTATGGATTATTTCATTTTTGGATGAGTTGTATATGTTAGCTGGAAAGAAGCTTGCATTATTATTGATAAATATTCTTACTCTGGTAACATTTTTAGACGTTGTACTCCCATCATTAACTTCAATGCATATTTTAGATGTTTATCTGATAGGCTCATGATCTAGTTTGGATAAACAGTATATACTGACATCTAGCCATAAGCTTTCCTACTATGGACCCAATTCTAGCTTTCTCATATTCTAGATGTCTAGAGTTGAATAGCTCTGCTAAGGCTAAAGCATTTATTCCATTCCTGAATAATGGAACTAAACCAAGTCTTATTCCACCAAAATGAATATATGCATATGTTTTGGCTTTTACATGTTATTTAAACATTTCTAGCTCTTTATCTTGAAACAGTTTTAACCCAACAATTTGGCTTGCTTCCCTAGAGATGCAGATTTTTAATTCAGCTTCTTTAAGAATGATTTCCTTTGTAAGTACAAACATAGTAGTATCTTCATAGACCTAGGAGCTTGTGAGCTCAAGGGAGTTCCACTTGGACGGGTCTATTAAAGGTTGTTCTTCTATATCATATTCAACTTCTCTACTACTTACTTCATCTATACAAGTTCTATTAACCAAAGAAAATGATTTCATCATTATATCCATGTTAATAGTAACTTGAAAAAGAGCGGGGCTATGATACCAATAAAAGGATGTTGGACTCAGTACTTACTTGACAAATAGAAATATGGATGCTAACCTAATTCTCTTACCAAGAGACGCGAACCATGACCACTCCTCAAGTCTTCATTTTCACCTTATACTCTTCAAGGTCTTTTGAGAATTACAGAAATGTCCTCAGACAGGCAGCCCAGCAAGCTTCTATATTAAATTTGGGAAAAAGTACATACGATGTGAATAATAAACATAAGAGAGCTCATTCTAAACAAAGCCCTTCTCTGCTAAAAACACTTATTTATAGACCAGAGAAGTCTCTTCGGGTCTGAAATCTGATTTTGAAATCTAAAGTAGCATCTAGAATGATTGAGGGTCTTTCTGGGAATCGTACCTGTACAACGTCTACTCAATCTTTCTTTTAAAAAAGTAAATATTCTTATGTACAATTTCATTCACTATGACTGTAGTCACAAACACATGGATCCATTCCACAATCATTGCAAGTGTTATCGACATCTTTCACCTTTTGTCTTTCTAGAGCCTCTAGAATATATTCGATATCCACTTCCTCTAGAATGGGGTCTGACAAAGCATATTCGTACCTTGGCGGTGCTGGATCAACCTCTTTAGTTTTTTATGATTGTCTGAATTTGATCTTTTTTTTATTTACCCATCATGTTGTATCTTTATTTTTTGCATAGGGCATATGCATGTGCTAGGTGATATACTTGGAAACCTTGAATCCAACTTTTATCAGCATTTCGATGTTTGAAATGATTGACAGGTAGTTCTATTCCAGCAACATCAGAGAAATCGATTTCTTTATCAATTGAGTTTTTTATCCATTACATACATTGCAGATTTATGTCTTTTCCTCTAAGCCACTGATTATGAAACATGACATGGCTACAACTTCCTGAGGTTAACATCAAGGAGATTAAGCATAATGTATCATCATTCCAATTTATTGAACAAATTATTAAAGTGATTAAATATTTGATGTTGAGAAAACTCACTTGATTTATATGCATAGATTTGTTCTTTTTTATTTTCTCCTTTTTCAAGCAATATCGCTCCCAAGTATTCATTTGATGCATCTATCTGAAGAATTAATTGTCCTGTTCCTGGAGGTTTGCATTTTGGCAGTCTCTGTGCTTCCTTTTTTATTTGTTGTACTGATTTAGTCGCTAAATTTCTCCATTCTCCATTCAAGTGTTTTCTAATAGCTTCTATTTTTTCAGATTATTTAGGAATATATTTATGTACATAATTCAGAATTCCCAAAAAAAATTGGATTTGATTTTTGTCTTGTAATTCATTTGGGAGGCTAGTTATCTTGTGTACAATGTGGAGTTGCATCTGAATTTGTCCATTGATGATTATTATTCCTAGAAACTCAATAGTTTCTTTGAACAATTTTATTTTTCAATCTGATAACACAATCCCATGTGCTTCTATTTCTTTTATGAAATATACAGATGGAGTATATGTTCTTCAATATTTTCACTATGAATTAACATGTCATCAATATATAAAATTATGAAATAGTATCTACTAAATATGTTGTCCATTCATCGTTGAAAGAAACCAGGTGCATTTTTTAAACCAAATGGAACTACCTTCCATTGGAAGAAACCGGCCAGGCAAGTGAAAGTTGTTTTCTGATCTTATAGTTTAATCTGTATTTGATAATATCCTCTCTTCATATCATATTTTGAGAAGATTTTTTACTTTTGTATCTTCTTCATTATAACCTCTTGGCTTGGTAGTGGGTATTTGAATTCCTTTGTGATTGCATTAAGTGGTTTATAATTAATTACCATTATGGATTTTCCCCTTACCACTTCTGCATGATTTCTAGCAACGAAGGTTGAGCATGAATACTGAGATGTAGATTCTTCAATTAAATTTAATTTAAGAAGTTCCTTTATCTAAGCTTTCATTACTTGTTCATCTTGAGGCGTGCATGAAATAACACCTCCTTGTACTCCGTTATCATGGAGTGTTTCAATGTCCTACATTGGACTTTTTTTTTTCCAAAAAATTCTTGGGGATCACTGGAATAGAATTTGAGTAACTTTCTTTGGGTTTTTTTTGTTCATCTTCCCACTTTCTTCTTTGATAGATTTATTAAGATGATGTTGTTTTTCTTTTGCTTCATATGTTTGCAATAATTCTTGCCAATCAGTGCTATCTTTTTCTGGTTTCCTCATCTTTTTTGTTAGTTTTTCTACTTTTTACATCTGATTTTGCTAAAGAAATTCTATTTGCATAGACTACCTTATTCTTGATATTGCAAATGATTTTATCTTTAGCTATTGTCATTGGGAGGAATGATGCTATAAAGGGCATGCCCAATATCAATCTACTTGACTGAGCCTAATATTGGACTGTTGATATTTTTAAAATGCTACCTCCTATCTTCATAGGAATATTATCTACATAATGGGTGAGAGTTACATTACCTCCATTGGTTTCTAAATTGATTATGTTCCTTAATGGTTTCCATGAGGATTTGAACAAACTTGGCCTGGCCAAATTGCCTGAACCTCCTGAATCAATGAATGCATCTACCTCAACCAAATCCTTAGCTGATTGAATTTCTACTATTATGTATAATAGATCCTTTTCTCTGACTATTTTATTCATCAAGTTCACTTCAACTTCTAAATCATATTGTTGGGAACTAGACAAAAACTTGGATCTTTTGAATATATGTTGTTTACCTTTCATTTTCCTTTGATTGTTGCCAGTTATGCATGTTTCTCTTCTTCCTCTGATTCTTCCTCTGATTCTTCTGATATGTCGTTTATTTCATTGAATTCTATTTGGATGTATTCACTTGTGGTTTCTGATTCTGATTCTATCTCACAATCTAATCTGATACAAATATTTATTTTCTAGCTTGTATCTATACCTTCTTCTTCTATTGTGTCTTTCGTTTTAGATAGAATATATACATCACAACATTCATCTTGACTATCTACAACATACCAAATATCTACAAATTCATCCATTTCCATACATTTTTTCAATTTTGATGAAGTATTTTTAGGACATTTAGCAGTAAAGTGTCCTTTTTTCTTATAGATAAAACAAAATCCATCTTTGACTGGAGCATTTCCTCTTTTTATGTATCTTTATTTTGGAAATGGTTTCCTTGGATTTGCTACCCGTTTCATCTTGTATTTCCCAAAGTGTCTTTTCTTATGATTTTTTCTTTTCATTGGAGTCCATGGGAGTATTTCTTTACAACATGCTTGTGATGGTTTGGTAGCATTTTCTTGAGCATTTTTCTGCCAGCAAAGATATTTGAGTTTTTGTTTACAATGATTTATGCGATCTATCCAATAGATAGCTTTGAGCTTTCTTTCCCTTTCTTCTAGACCTTTCTTTACTAAGTCACCTATGTTATGTGGGAATTTTGACATAAATGTGACTTTAGTCATTAAATCATTGCTTATATCAGTTGTTATTACCATCCCAAAATATTGTTTGGATAACTCTTCTAATCTTTTGGCATGTTTTAATTCCATACAGGCCAGATCCACCATTGCCTATTTCTTAGAGTCCTCTGGTTTTCTACAGAACCGAGTCTTGAGTAATTTCTCAAACACTTCTAATCCTTCCTTTATGACCTCTTCTCTTTCTTCTTGTGGTGGTGTTCTCCACCATGTGTAAACTATTCCAGTCATTCTTTTCTCTGTCAAATTAAAGATTGCAGCATTATCTAATTTGGCTATTATTTGCATTTTCCATAAAGCACCAATCCATACCCTGATCGAGTTTCCTGGGTTGTTTGTATGATCTACATATAAAATATAGCCATTATTATTAGATGCCATTAGATCTTCTTCTACATTTGGGTACTTTTGTACAGAATAGAAGACATGTGCTTTGTTTAAACTGGGTCTGATAAAGCTTGGAAATTTCTTGGCTGCATCTTCTAATTTCAAATCGCCTTTTTTAAATCCAAATGATACCTATTGCTTTCTACTTAACCCCTCCCTCTCATAAAAAGACAAAACTTTTGTCCTACTGGGTTCAGCAATAGATTGAGAACTTGTAGCTTCATAATCTTCTTTATTGGATTTCCATATGCCTAGATTTTCAAACATGTTATATTCTGACTTTTTACTTTTTTTTGAGTTCTCTTTTCTTCCTTCTCTCATCTTTTGCTTATTTATCTAAAGTTTTATTATCTTGGATTAACTTTAGATTCTGTAGAATTTCTTCTTCTTGACAACCCAAATCATCTATGGCTACCTCTGCATGATTACACCAATTCAAAAGATTATTTGAAAGTGGATAAGATTTTTCTAAATCTTTTGGGGATGTCATTGAATGCTCTATCAGAGGAGCACAATGTGCTCTTATAGTTGGCTGATGTGATCTATTTTCATTGGTTGTATAGTATTTGGTCTTAGGTGGCCATTTTCCACCTTTGTGAAACCTTTTGTTCTGAATCTGTGATTCCTCAACTCGGGTTATTGAGGATGAACTAGTAGTTTTGAAGGCTTTCTGATTTATAGAATATTTTAATGAATTGTTGTTAGCCCCCTAATTTTCTATCTTTTTTCCATTTTCCCCTTCCTAAATCATAACCATTTGCTGTTGTTTTACCTCTCTTATACACCCTCATCTTGCACCAGTCCAAGCACGATGACATATTTCGTATAAACTTTATTTTTCATACTTTTAATTTAACTTAGCATTAATTAATCATTTATTACATGATTTCTTACTTTTAATCACTCTTTGTAACTTATCAATATCTCCAATGTTTATTTGGTAGTTAGAGTACTTACCGTGACCACTGATCCTAGTGCAGGATCGGATCTTGCACCATTGTCAGCACAACAAATCCTTGTAGCAGATCTGAACCTCCTTGATAACTACCTTGTTTTGAGCAGCCTCAACCATGATAGCAAAATCAAATCAAAGGCAGTCGAGATCGAATCTGTGAAGAATGAAAGTTGGATATTGACTACCACCGATTTTGCTAACTGTCTAAGTTTAAAGGCCGAAAAGCTAAATTCTGCGGTTGGTTATGTAATTAGTTGAATGATATATTTTGGCCTTTGGGCAAAGATCTATATAATGTAGAATGTAAATAGGACTAAGGGAGTTTTTGGATAGAACAGAGACATAGCCAGAGAGGAAGAAACAGGTTGTTGTATTTTGTTATCACCCAAATCTAGGCTGGACGATGTATTAACATATGTACTCGCCTCCATGAATTAATAAAGGGAGCTCCACCTCATGTTTCACAAATTGCATTTCTGTATTTGAGCTAATGAATTGATTAAAGCACTGAGCAACATTTTTATTTAAAGGCGAAACGCACTGGTTAGCTAGGGCCCAACCAACCCAACACATTTACCCCATTTCATGTTTCCTGTAATTTGTGTTTATATTGTCAAGTGCGATTTAATTTTAAGCACATGCATTCCTGTTTGAGTGAAAGTGGATCCATTGTGTGAAGTAGATAAATTTCCTTTTCTGCACTTTATTTCAGATTGGTTTTCCTCCGCCTAGTCCAAGCAGGACAAATAACCCTACACCATTGCACGTTGGTGTGATATCTCCTTTTCTGCAGTTCTATTTGATTGGTTTTCCCCACCTGGTCCAAGCAGGAGAAATGAACCTGCACCAGTGCATGTTGGTGTGATGCAGCAAGACTTCTTAGTCTACTTCCCACAATCTTCTTTCTTTCATTAAATTCTTATGATAGGATAAACGTATATTGATTGTTTCTTTATTCTTGCACTCTGTCAAGATCAGAAACATTCAATTTTTATGTGTGCAATTTGATTTAATAGTATAATAGCACTTGCAATAATTGAGCACTCATTTTACGAATTAAATGCTAAGTGCAAGAAGCTCGATCTAGTGCAAGAACTAGTTTCTTGCCACGGGATCTGAGTGCTTTGAACCTGGAAAAGTTCAATCCCTTGCAAAAGTAGAAAGTCTTTAGTAAAAGACATCGTTTATACCTTTTACATAAATCTTTGTTCCTGCACTAGTACAAGGGAACTGTGATAGTACAGGACAGATTAGTGCAAGAAGGAAATCTCTAAAGGAGCACGTTTAAGTGCTCATCTGATGAGACTGCTAAGTGTCTTTGCTAAAGAAAAACACACACTCAGTAGTTAAACAATAATTAGCTAGAGTGATTTCCCTTTATCTTTAATTCCCTCTTGAAAATGCATTCTTCCTTGTTCCATTCTTAGATTATCTTGATGGTTCAAGTTGCCTTTTTCTCTTTTTAATTTGATTTTGTAATCTTTCCTTTAAAGAAAGTAGGGACTTATATTAGAAATATTATGGCATTTCCTGTGCTTCCTCTCAAATTTTACATATCCCCTGGGTTGACAAATTAAGTGTTGGGGAGTTTGCTTAAGTGTAATTCCTGCACCCAACATTTTGGCGTCCTTGTCGAGGAGGCGATTTGATTTGGTAAGAATTTTCTGATTATACAGTAGAGGTAAATTTTCCTTTATTTTTGCAGTATTGTTTGAAAAGCATTCTTTGAAGAAATTTTACTGGTGTTAATTGATTTCTGACAACATTTTTTATTAGAAGTTGTCTGTTATTTTCTTTCTTTTTTTGAAATGAATTCCTAGAAAAGGTAAGGGTTCGAAGCCCACTAAGGGCCCAAAGAATTCTAAAAACAATTCTCATATTGGGTCTCCTTTTATAAGCAGGAATCCAAATCCAATTCAAACCCATCATGCAGGAACAGTCCACCTAGACTTTGGTGACAATAGCTCAACTGTGGTTCAGCCTGTTAAGAGCGATTCAAGTAAAATGGAAACAATGACGGACCACGAAGATCATGTGGAAGGGACTGGTGCAAACAAGGCAAGTGGAGAACAATCCACTTTTCTGTTTCCAATTGTGGACCCTGATACTATGGCACAACTGAAGAATATTCCACCATCAGCTCTCCCTCATTTCCATGGTAAATTTCATGAAGATCCTAACTATTTTCTATTCGAGTTTGATATTCTATGTAGAAGTTATGATTATTCAAATAACACTCAGAAGTTAAGATTATTTCCTGTTACTCTCAAGGACTCAGCTCTACGCTAGTTTATGGGGTTAGGAAGAAACACTATAACCTCTTGGGATCAGATGAAGAGAGTGTTTTTGTCTAAATATAAAGAATATTGCAAAACTCGGGACATGCAGGATGAGATTTTTACAATCATACAAGATGATAATGAAACTCTTGAAGATTACCTAGAAAGATTTATGTATATTTTACAAAGGTCAAAACTTAAGCTTGATCCTAGTACTATTAGAACCTTGTTCTTAAGAGGACTTACTGATAATGCTAGAAATAATTTAATTTTGTTAGGACAAGGTGATATTTCTCAACAAAATTTTGAACATATTTGTGAATTATGTAGGAAATTTTCAAGAAATCAGTATAGATCCAGTAGAGGAACTCGAAATAGAAATATAAAAACTAAATCTACTGATCCTACGATTATTGGACTAGAAAATAAAATGGAAAACATGAAAAATGATTTTACCAAATAGTTGGACTCTTTAAATTTTCAGCAAAAACTCATGAAGGAACAAGAGCCGTTATCTATTTTCTATCCTAAATGTAGAGACAAGTATCCTCCTAAAGAGTGTCCTCTTAATTTGAAAGGAACTAATAAGTGTGCTATTTGTGCAGAAGACCATGTCACATAAAAATGTCCCTCTATACCAAGACATAAAGATGTATTTACAGGGGGACAACTTGAAGCTGAATACTTGTATGCTATGGGAGCAAGAAGGAATTGGCCTCAGGTAGGTGCAGGTATGGCTCCTAAATTTTCTCCACACTATTTTGGTTATAATTCACATGCATATTCTTATCCTAACACTAACTAGCAGTGGAAATATGGGAATCAATATCATCATGGGAAACCTTCTCAACCATGGAAACAAGGTTGGAGAGGGCCAACTCATTCTCCATATTCCTACCAGTCACCCATGTAGTCATATCCACCTACGCATACACCTTATTCAATGCCTCAACTTCCGAGTTAGTCTACTCCACCGTTTCCTTTACCTCCACCTTTTCAACCTCCTTAGTTGCCTGCTCAACCTATGCCCAATCCTAACAATAATAAAGCAGTGCAAATGATCTATGTAACAATCCCACCTTTACCATTCGATTACCAGTCTATTCTAATTGGGGTTCATGATATTCAATTACGATTAGGAAGGACTGTAAAATCAAAAAATCAGAAGCAACCTACAATGATTGTTAAAGAGAAAGGAGAAGAGGAAACCCTTAACCATTCTCCAAAAGTTGTCACGAATTAACCCTTACCCTCTGAATCCTTGCCATCTTCTTCCAACCAGCCTCCCTTCCCAGAGAGGCTAGTAATGGAAAGAAGTGAGCCTATTTCTGAGACTAGCTTGGCATTACAGCTTCATAATCTTTTCATTAAGATACCTTTACTTCAAGCCATCAAAGAGATCCCCATTTGTACCAATATTATTAAGGAACTCCATCTCAAGAAACCAGGGAGGAAGAGACTGGAACCCCAAACCATTCAATTTATTGGCAGGGCAATAGAGTTGATGATGGGATGTGTGTTTATGGAAAGATAAACTGATCTTGAAAACCCTCTTGTCTCAGTTCAGATTTTTAATGTCCTTGTCTCTAATGTTCTGATAGACCTCAGGGTGGCCATTAATGTCATGACTAAGCAAACCATGGATCAACTTCGGTTATCTCATCTTCGCCCTACTCCCACTGTGCTTGAATTAGTAGATAGATATAAAATTAAGCGAGAAGGAGTATTGGATGATGTGATCATCTCATTATATTCCTGGGAACAACCTGCTAATTTCATTGTGCTTCAGCCAAAGAACCTAGTAGGAGGACATCCCTTGATCTTGGGTCTACCATGCCTTGCTACAGCCGATGCATATATTGGATGTTGTCCCAATTATATGTATATTTTGCGTGGAGATTATAGGAAGAAAGTTACCTTATACCCCCTGCTAGATCCATTCAAGACCTTCGAGATACTTTATGGTTGGATCAAATTAGTCATGAGGAGACTCAGCCCATTTCCCTTATCCATCATTATACTGGGTCTTCACAAGAAGATGAGATTCAAGGTTTCCTGAATAATCTAGACACTATGCCTAATTTTGAGCCATTGAGCCAGATTTTCAGCCTAGATTTTCACGATAATCATGATTCTCATTCTTCTTTACTATTGCATTTGACCACTCCCTTCAATACTCCTAAGCCTGATACTACTCTTGTTGAGATTAGCCCTGGTAAATCCTTGCATATTAGTTTAGATTTGGACTCATCTCAGCAGGAGTAGGTTGTGAATTTGTTGCAAAACCATCTTAGTGCCTTTGCTTGGGGCTATGAAGATATGAAGGGTATTCCTCCTAAAAATTGTACACATAATATCTATATTCAATAAGGAACCTGACCTATCCGACAACCCCAAAGGCGAGTGAATCCAGCTCTAAGAGATATTGTGAAGGAAGAAGTACAGAAACTCTTGGATGTTGGTTTTATCTATCCTATTTCCGAGAGTCAGTGGGTGTCTTCAGTAGTGCTAGTACCTAAGAAAGATGGAAGATGGCATATTTGTATTGATTATCAAGAATTAAACAAACCACTCTCAAATATTATTTCCCTCTCCCTTTCATTAACCAGGTGCTTGATACACTTGCAGGAAAGAAATATTTTTCCTTTTTGGATGGATTCACTGGTTATAACTAGATACAGATTGCACCTGAAGATCAGGATAAAACTACTTTTACATTTCCATGGTGTAAATTTGCTTATAAAGTTCTTCCCTTTGGTTTATGTAATGCCCCAGCTACCTTTCAAAGGGAAGTCCTGTCAATTTTTGCTGATTTAGAATTTGTAGAAATTTATATGGATGACTTTTCTGTGACTGGTGATTCTTTTCAGGAAGCTCTCAAAAATCTAGAGAAAGTAATTCTTTGTTGTTAAGAAGCCCATATTGTCTTTAGTGACAAGAAATGTAGATTAATGTGCAAAGCGGGAGTGGTACTTGGCCATTTGATTTCTGGTAAAGGTATCCAGGTTGATCCAACAAAGATTGAAATCATTCTACATCTCTTGCACCCAAAACTCAAAGGGAACTAAGAGGTTTTTTAGGACATGTTGGTCACTATAGGAGATTCATTGAAATTTTTTCTAAGATAGCTGCCCCTCTTTTATGACTTCTAGCTAAGGATAGTGAATTTTCTTGGACCACGGCTTTCCAACAGTCTTTTGAAACATTGAAGGAAAAGTTAGTACATGCACCAGTTTCGAGAGGTCCTAACTGGTCCCTGCCTTTCCATATTTCCTCTTATGCTTCAAATTTGGCTATTGGCACAGCTTTAGGACAAGAGGAAAATAAGCAATCCTATGTTATTTATTATATCACTAAGAATTTGTCTTCAACTGAATTAAATTATATAGTTACAGAGAAAGAGTTTTTAGTTGTAATTTTTGCAATTAATAAGTTCAGGCACTATATTACAGGATACGAAGTATTTGTACATACTAACCATTCCGCGATTAAATATTTGATGAACAAACCATTGACTAGTAGTAGAGTGACTAGGTGGTTACTATTGTTGCAAGAATTTAATATTACTATTGTTGATAGACCTTGAAAATCTAATGTTGTAGCAGATTTTCTTTCTAGATTAGATAATGTTGGTGAAGGAACTCCTGTTAATGATGATTTTCTAGATGAACATCTTTTTGCTATGTCAATAGATTCTCCGTGGTTTGCTGACATTGCTAATTACTTGGTTACTGGGAAAACACCACCCCACTTTTCCGCTCGTGAAAAGAGGAATATTATTCAGAAAAGTGCTGCATACTCCTGGATTCAAGGAGATCTCTTTTACACTAGTCTAGATTTGATTATCCATAGGTATGTAAGAGAGGAGGAAGTGTTTGACATATTTAAATCTGCTCATGATGAACTTTGTGGAGGCCACTTCGTTGATAAGCGAACTGCATATAAAGTATTGCGTGCCGGTTACTTTTGGCCTTCCTTGTTTAAGGATGCCAAACAGTATGTCAGGCGAAGTGATAACTGTGAACGAATGGGCCAGCCTAATCAAACCAATGAAATTCTATTATGCCCCCAAGTTATGATTGAGTTGCTTGAAAAATGGCATATTGATTTTATAGGGCCAATAAATCCAACGTCATTAAGTAAAAAGCATATCTTGGTTTGTACAGATTTCGTTATGAAATGGGTAGAAGCTACAGTTGTTTCCTTTGCCACGGAAAAATTGATTTTATTTTTACTGAAACCTTTACTAGATTTGGTATGCCTAGAGAAATTTTTTTTGACAATGGTCTGCAGTTTATTTCTAATCTAGTAAAAGGTGTGATGGAGAAATACGAGATCCAGCACAAGAAATCCATGCCATATCACCTGCAAGCAAATGGCCATGTGGAATCCACAAACAAAGTGATTGAGTCCATTCTTACAAAGACATTAAATATGCATCGGAAAGACTAGGCTTAAATATTACCAGAAGCTTTGTGGGCATACAGAACCACTTGGAGAAATAGCACGGGACACACACCATATGAGTTGGTATATGGATAACAGGTTTTGTAACCAATTCAATTCTAGATCAAAACTTTTAGAGGCACAACAACAACGTCTTCTCCAATTAAATGAGTTATATGAATTTTTTAGGGATGTTGTTCAGTGGAACATACTAATTTAGCAACAATACAAAAGGTGGCATGACAAGTCTATTTAGAAAAATAAATTCCAACCAGGTGATTGGATGCCCCTTTATGATTATAGATTTAAAATTTTTAAAGGGAAATTCGATACATGTTGGATGGGACCTTATGAAGTGATCTGAGTATTCGAGAATGGAGCAGTAGAAGTTAAAACTATTGATGGACAAAATTTAGTATTCTTGGTAAATGGACATAGATTAAAGAAGTATTTTTAGCCACTTGCGAGGAAAGATTTTACACAAAAAGTCCAACAACAATTCGGTATGGTAGAGGTGAATGGTAATACCAACCTTTTGAAAACATGAATTCTTCTTCTTCTTAAAAAAAAAAAAAAAAAAAAAAAACATTTTTTTTAAGTAAACAAAAAAAACATCTTCCTGTAATTATGAAAATCAATTCACTGGCATGATTGCAGAAGCATCAACTTGAAAACCAGCTTGCTGGCAAGAAGATCAAAAATTTCTAATAAAAAGAAAATGTTGCTTGACCTTTAGATATGCTAGCAACCACCAAGAAAAAGCACGTTCAGCAGAACCAATCTTTATACAATTGGGGTAATTAGCATGGATATTTTTATTCAAGTAACGCTTAATTTTAGCTGCAGTTATTTTTTCTTGCACCAGTGCAGGTAGACCTTCCAGAACATTTTCTTTCTTTCTTAATATTCCACTTTTGTAATATTCCCTCAATTTTCTTCTTCAATCCCAGAATGATTAACCTTCCCATATTCTTCTGAATTTACCCTGTCCGTTTCGTAAAAACCCCACTTTACCCTTGAATTTCATTCCCTGTCCCACTTCTGTTTATCCCCTCTTGTGGTACTATTCCTGGAATCGTTGTAACATAATTCCTTCCGATTCTGAAATTTCCCTTTTCCCACTTCTTCGTTCCCTCATGAATTCATTGCAGGATCTCGTGCACAAAGAGCAAAAGGATATGCTCTGAAGCATCAATAAAGGGCAAAGCAAATTTCTAGTTTAAGTTGAGGAAGCCATGTTGGAAGTCCAGCCTATAATTTATTTAAATTCCCTATTCTTTTTTCAGATATTATGCTTGAACTAGTGCAAGCATGTTGTCCTATATAATAATGCAAGCAAAATGGTACCAGCAGAATAGCATAGTTTAAGCGGTGCAAGCAGACCAGTGCAAGCATGCATCATGTCAAAAACATAGTACAATTTGTTCTTTTCATAGCATACGCCATAGGGAAGTGGTCATTATGAAATTTTACATGAAGTCCCTTCACTTAGTCGATGAGTACTTGTGCTATCATATTAACTAGGAGAAAATTATTTAAAGTACAAGGTGTTTTTTAAGTTAAGAATCATGATAATTTTGTAATGAATGCGAAGTTGTTTTTTTTGAATTATGGATGAATGTGAAAGTGTTTAACCATTGCTTGGATATAATTTCCCCTTTTCACCATAATCCTAGATGTCCTTCACTCATAATGATTACCTCACCTAGCCGTTACAACGTTGTTGCAAGTACCAATCCGGCATGATCTCAATGATGCCATGCATCCACAGTTATATCAGTGGAATGAATGGGTGATAATATGAAAGGGATGGTGGATGGTTGGATCCCTATCTATAAGAACTAATTTTCCCAGTGTTGCATGTCAATTCTCGACTGTTCATAACCATTAAGTAGTGATGTTACCTATTTTTTATAGACATATTTGGGAACTGCAACCCCAATCACATATGTCCATAAACCAAGGGCTTCTAAGTCCCTAAAAGTTTTGTTTCATACCCTAAAGGAGTAAGGTCAGATGATTACATCATCTCCCAAAAGTTCTCCATGAAAAACTGGTCAAAACTGGACCATACAAACTGCTCAGTGCTAAGGGTGTGATGCATCTCACCTACCACATGCAAAACGTGCAATGCATACTGAAAATCCCTTCTATGCGGTGCAATGAATGAGAGCAGACAAATGGTAGAAGCAGTTGGCTAGGTGGAAACCCAAAGAATCTTCTAGAAACTGCTCATTTGACAGTTGCCTCTCTGAATTCGCCCAAGGATGAGTAAGATATCATGAATCTCCAAGTGGAACCAAAAACTATCAGAGAGAGGACACTAATCAAAATCCCAAAATCTAACTCACCCACCTACAAACATCTATATATGGATCCCTCATCCCAAAGATCCAAAGGCTGGAATCTTGTATTTTGTAAGGAAGAGTTCTTGGTTTCTTTGTGGAACATCATAGTGTTGGGTGATCTAAGCTTTTCATGAGGTGAAGAAGGGCTTTCATGCTAGGAGGATGACACTGGGTCAAATCAATGGGATGTAATCCTCTCTTCTACTCTTTCTATCAATAGATCTATTTGAGTTTTCCTCCACATTCTTGTATGTTTGAGTTGACATATGCATTTGTGTGGTCAATATATATCTGGTCCTATATTTTTTATGATTGTAGATCTCTGTGCTTTAATGGTATTATGTTGCTTTGACTTTACAGGTTCTCTTTGAAGCGAGACAAGCAAGGAAGGAGCGGTAAAGATCTGTCGGAGGGGAGAGGAAACAAGCAAGGAGCCCAAAGAAAGATTGAGGTTGGTACTCTCTGCTTCTGTCTCATCTACTTCTCATAAAGGAAAATGGAAGTAACTTTAGTTTGTTTGTTTCTAAGATAGCTACCCCTCTTAGTGGGACTAGTAGCTCTGAATGGACACTAGATTTCCCAAAAACAAAATGGAAACTCTGCTGGGAAGCAAATAGCTTGTTTGCTTGTCTATAGTTGTTTTCTTTATAAACGATAGATGGAGCCTGAAGTTAAGCTAGCTAGCCTTCGAACTGCATTTGCTATGCAAGTGCAAAGTAGATCAATGTTGCTTCAGTCCATCTTTCGGTTTTTTTATAAACTGAACAATTGATTTGTAAACATCCTAATTTCCCTGGTGGTGGCTCAAGTAACCTCATTAGATCAGCCCCTATGCTTTGTATTTACTGACTATCATTAGCTCAGCCTAAATCTCTGAACTAAGCTACAAACTGTAACAAAAAACCAAGTTAAAGTCTCATCCCTGGACCATCGCATTGTCTCCTCTTGGCAGACTGGATGCATCACACCTCCCATGTGCAATAGGTGAGATGCATCTCGGTTTCCCTGTGTTACAGGTACGATGATCAAATAAGACTATTTCTGCCTCTAGATTTTGGTTTTTTCTTCACTGTCTTTAGCTTTATTCAGGAGTTTTGTTGTTTGTGATCAGTATATCACTGTTGAAACTCCCTTCCTTTTCATTATTCATCCTCCATTGTACAAATAATTGTGAATGTTTTCATGTATGTTTTGCCATTTACAGTTCTCCTTTACAAAAAGTAGCTTAATCGAACTGTCATATTTTGATTTGGAAGTGTGGCAAGTGTCATTCTGAGTCAAAGAAAATAATATTACTCTTCTTGATGGTCGATTACATTGTTACTCTTGTATTTGATTTGAATTACTAATATTTCAAGTGTCGAAAGCAGTTTTCAATTCAAAATCGCAAAGTGTCATCCTTGTCTTCCTTTCGTATTTTGAAGTGGAAATTGTTAGTACTGTCCCTTTGAAAGAAAAGATAATTCAGATTTTTACTTAGCATTCTTCTTTTCATTCATACATTAAGAGAGCGGAAAACAAATACATGCATGTGCATTTGCATTTAGACTGCTTGTTGATTTTGATTTAGGATAGTGCATCTAGTGTGTGCTCTCTTCTCTATGTTCAAAGAATCTCGCTTCTCTTTCCTTAGGAGCTAGGATTTTCATTGCAAAAAGAAGAGTAAATGACTGTTTATCATCTTAGATTGCATATTTAGGAATTGTATATCTACATCAAGCTGGTGAACCTTAAAGGCAAACTTGTTAAGAAAGATCAACTGTAAAATAAATTCAATGAACATAAAAATGCTTTGGAACCTAACACACAACATTTAGAAGTCTAGGCTAGAGACATATTTTGGTGTCGTAAAGCCTGGTAACTATCGCTTTCATCATAGGTTGGGTGATTCCTCCTCTTTGATATGACAAATTCCAGTACGGACTTGTGCTCCCACGTACTGTCGAGTATATATTAGGAGACCACAATAGGCTATATCCTTTATCCTTAGGAAGTCGTGTCTGCCACCCTATCAATCGCAATGCACTGAACACAGCATTCAAGAAGATTGACTGTCGTACCGTATAAAGTATTCTGTAGTTTTGCAATTGGTTTGGTAATCCGTCTGTCTAGACTTCCATAGTAGTCACTTTCGTTCCTTTTCATACTCCTTAAAAGAAAAGGTCCATCTGAGCACTTGTCACTTCAGGCTCACTAAAAATCGAAGGTTACTACAGTCATCTTTAGCTTTTTCTTGACTCTTAAAAATTGAAAAAGCAAGTTGTGTCAAAGCGTCTAAAATTCATTTAATTCGGAATCACATATTCCCCTTTTATTTTGAGTTGATCAAGTAATATGTAATCGTGGAAGAAATTCAATCAAAACCCGGTCATTCACAGAGACTAACAACTCAACCATCTTTGACTTCAGAAATGAAACTATTCCAGGCCAAGCGAACTTGTTTAACCGGGTCAAATTCTCCTGGTTTGTTTGAAACTCGTGTTTCAACTTCCTCAGAGACTTTGGTTAATCCAACTACTTCTGGTATCCCTGCCTCTACAGAAGAAGTTCCGCAGTCACAAGAGGACATTAGAACTGATCCTACTATAATGGCAAACACTTCTATTCCTAAACCAGCTCCATCTAGGACTGATTCGAAAGGTGCTACCCCTCCAGCATTTGTCGCTGCAGAGTCTATACCTTCTTCGACACCAGAAATATTTTATGGACCTGGCAGTCTACGTCTTCCACCTGGAATAATTTCTATAGAAGAAATTACGTAGGATCTTCCATCCAGTACCACATTGCATTTTGGAACTGGGATCCACCTATTTCCTTCTACTTCAGAAGGCAATCTCCCTTCATTGCAAGTTCCTGTAGAATCGCGAGGAAATATTTTGGATAGACTCGATATGTCTGGACAACCATCGACATCTAGGACTATGTCATCCGATACAGCGACAACAGAACCACCTGCCACCACTCCGACAATGTTCACTAGTATACCATCTGTCCCAACTAGCTCTCAGCCGCTAGAGGAAGTCCACCCAGGGACTATTTTGACGGTATGGTGTGTTCCCGTTTGTTCATTTGGAATAGTATCTGGAATTTCTTATGTTGAGTCTCAACAAATTGATCCTTTGCAACAGTATCAATTTGGGCAGTTTGGTCTCCAAAGGCCAATCTTTCCTTTGAGCACTGGATTACGGCCATATGGGGGGCAATATGCCCTTTCATTGTTCCCTCCGAGAGAACAACCATACGAGAGTTCACAATAGAATTCGGGTCAAGTTGGAATCACATCCAATGGTTGGGTGCCAATACTGCCTCAACAGCCAAGAGTTGTATATTCAATGCAACCAAGTCTACCTGTGTCAAATATCCCCACTACACCAGCTATTGTGACGGTGTCGCAAGTAAAAGCGTTACCTGTTGTATGCCAACCTCAAGTTTCTCAGGTCATAATACAATAGCCTCTTGTCTCCATGACACAAGCGCAATCATGGATTGGTGGCTCCTTAACTAGAGCAACCTAGGCTCAAACGGGTACTATTACCCCTTATCTTGGTCAGACAACTAGTATTGGACAACAGAAAATGGCTTCACAACCATGGCTAGTACAATATCAACAACCGCAATACCAACAAGCTTACCGAGGACCTGAGCAATAGATTTTTGTAGGTAATGGGCAGCCGTATATTCAAAACGGTCAACATCAATCATATCATAATGGTTATGCCCATCAACCTTACCAAAGTTATTAGCATCAAATACATTATGCTGGTATGCAAAGACCCACTACTCAGGCGATCCCATCTTATCCTGGGTATGCTTCGCCAAACCTGAATCAACAGTTGCCCTTCATGGAGACTTTAGAGTTACCAAATCTAAATCAGCTAACAAACGATCCAATTGCTTATGCCCCTTGGTAGCCGGTGATTCCTCATAAACTTTCGTAAGATATTCCTAAATTCAATGGAAATCCAGGTGAAGATTTGTCGAATCATGTGATGACCTTTCATTTTTGGTGTTCGTCCAACACACTTAATGATGATTCGATCAGGCTTCGCCTTTTTCAGCGAACGTTAACTGGTCCAGCAGCAAAATGGTACATCGAATTTCCTAGAGCTTCATTTGATAACTTCAGCGCTCTTTCCACCACCTTTTTAACCCATTTTCAATTACCCATAAGGTACAAAATAGGAATAGAGCTTCTTACCAATTTCAAGCAAATGATAGCCACTCACATATCTGATCATATTCATGAGTGGCGACGTCATCATAGGATGGTAAAAACATATATTCCTTATCAGCTACTAGCTGAATGGTTTATTAAGTCATTGTTAACTTCTATTACAGCAGATGTGGCAAAGGGAGGAGTCGTCACTGAAGAGCTAGTCATTGATCGTGCGCAATATCTGGACTTGATCTATACTCAGTCTAGCACGCTCTACGCCAAAATCCCTGATGCTCCTAGACCAGATTTTTCCATTCCTTCTCCTCCTAAATCAAACAAAGACTCTCATGCCCAGGATGGCATGATAGGTACAACAAGCAAGAAAACCACAAAGGCTACATCTAAGAAATCATGCATGATTTCCGGTCAAAATTCAAATGAATAACTTCTCACCTCGGAGGTTAATGCCGTGTCGACCGAAAAAGGCAAAGAACCGAAGCAACCAGGAGGCAAGAAGAAAAAGAAAGCGAAAAAGAAGAAACAGGATGAGTCGTCTCCTGAAAAATATTCTGCAAACCCTTCTGGAGAAAGGAAACCAAGTCATCCATGTTTCATATGCGATGAGGATCATTGGATGAAAGATTGTCCACATAAAGCTAAGCTTAAAAATTTCTTTAAGAATTCAAAAACTTCAGCGGTATTGACTAATCCATTTCTAATCCCAGGAACCAATCTAGTTGCAAGTGACAATGCTTCCCCATCCCAAGTGCTTATGTTGTCCATTTTGAAACAGTAGAATGATGCTTTGATATCGACAAGGAATAAACACTACGGGAATCCACAGCTGTTGAACAACAAGGCTATTGATAAACCTAGTAGTTCGACAATAACTTCGACCGAAGTTGTGCCACCCATCATTCCTAAGTTAATGATAAATCCGCCAAAGGGAGTAGTACACAAATCGACATTTAATCCTCATGCTATAACAGCACAGAATTATAATATAGTAGACGACCTGGCCCAATCGCCGTCCACTATGTTTACACTTGAAGTACTACAAAATTGCCCCTCCCAGAAGCAGGCTCTATTATCAGCAATAGGTGGGACCCAGCGGATTCCAATCTTGTGGCCTTTAATCATAAAGGATATGAACCTCAGTTACTAGATCAACTCACTTTCCTCATCCAAGTAAAAGCCGTCAACAAAACTGTTCGTTGAACAATTATTAATGAGGGGGCATCTACATGTATTATGTCAATGAGTTGTTGGAAACCTTTAGGCTCACCACCCTTGTCATGATCATAAACAATGTTAAAAGAATTTGATAGATGGACATACACTCCATATCGGATTTTAAGTAACTTGCAAGTTGAACTGGGGGGAAAAACAGTAGAAATTGATGTTGAAGTTATCAATGGAAACCTCGATTACAACATCCTACTGCGAAGGCCTTGGATTTATGCTATGGCTATTGTTGTGTCAACATACTTCAGAAAGATTGCATTCCCTTTTGAATGGGGGATTACAATCATTGACCAACAAACCTTTCTCCCCAACAGTTCACAAGTTACGGGAAGCATTCCGATGATCCACAAAAACTCTCAATTGCTTCAAAATATCAGAGTAGGCCTACTAAAAGACCCTACAATGATGGTTACCTTTTCCCTACCACCTCCAAACAATCTGGTGGAAGTGGCCATGGTAGAAACTTGTAATATGGTATCTTCTATTCAGAAGATGTCCGAAGATGATGTTAGCAAGGATCATCACCAGGTATTGCCTCCAAGCCCAATAGAAATATTGTAGCAATCAATGTTTTCGGCATGGGAGGCAAACCCAAATCAGCGCTCATCGAGCGTTTCGATAGATAGGTCTAAGGAATATGGTACCTCTTCAGATCCTTGGTCGCATGTACATTCTATAGACAAAGGAATTGTTCAGTCAATGATGATAGAGGGGGCACCATGGGAAGATTACCACCATCGTTCCCATCTTCCAGATTACAAAGAAGATTGTTCCAGTGACCTTAATCATCCTTCTGTTTTTTATTTCCTATCAAATACTGTAAATATGGTGGATTCCAAGCGAAACCTGTCCAATATTGAAGAAACTATCGCCATAAATATCTCGACCAGACCAAATTTTGTAGAGAATATTCATGTTGGAAAATCTTGTTCTTCTTCAGAACTGGAAGTATATTAATCTCTATTTTGTGAGTTCAGAGATGTCTTTGCATGGTCATATGAAGAAATTCTAGGCATTGACTCGAGCATAGTTGAACATGAAAGTAATATGTATCCAGATGTCAAACCAGTACGACAATGGCTTTAACAGGTGCACCCGAAGACAGCCACCGCCATCAAGGGAGAAGTTGAAAAACTTCTCCATGTTGGTTTCGTTTACCCAGTTCCTCTAACCGATTGGGTATCGAACATTGTTCCTCTGGTGAAAAAGCAAGGAACAATTAGAGTGTGCATCAATTATAGGGATGTAAATCAAGCTTGTCAAAAGGAAAACTACCCTACACCCTTTATCAACTAGATAATTGATGAATGCGCCGGATGTGAAATCTTTTCATTTATGGATGGATTTTTCGGGTATAATCAAATAAATATCCTCCCACAGGACCAATCAAAGACTGCATTTATTTGTCCATGGGGCACATTTGCATACCGCAAGCTACCTTTTGGTTTAAAGAAGGCAGGGGAAACCTTTCAGAGGGCAATGAATTATGCCTTCTATGACATCAAGAACATCGTTCAACCATACCTCGACAATCTTCTGGCTCATTCGTGAAAGCGGACCGATCATCTGCAGCACTTGAGAGCTATATTTCTACGTTGGCGACACTACAAGGTACGACTCAATCCGCACAAATGTGTGTTTTGTGTCGGTTCTGGTCATTTACATGGCTTTGCGATTTCAAAAGATGGGATTAGCCTCGACCCATGTAAGGTTGAAGCAATCATCAATCTACCTCCACCTTCAAATTTGCTTCAGATTTAGAAGCTCCAAGGGAAAGCAAACTCTTTGAGGAGGTTCATTCCAAATTAGGTCGAACTTGCTAAAGGTTATACGCATCTGTTGAAAAAAGAAGTACCCTTCAACTGGGATCAGGTTGCGCAAGCTTCCTTTGATGCTCTAAAGGAATCCCTAATAAAAGCATCATTAATGTATGCTCCTGATTATCAAAAAGACCTTAACATGTATCTAGCTGCAGCAGATACAACCATCGCAATGGTTTTATTTCAAGAAGACAATGGAATCAAACATCCTATCTATTATTTAAGTTGAAACTTAAATGATACAGAAAGCAAGTACTCCTATGTTGAAAAGCTGGCTCTCCCAACTGTTCAAGCAGTACAAAGATTTTGACACTATGTTCTCTTTCGAAAAACTACCATTTTTTTAGATTGCAACCCCATGACTTACATCTTGTCGCAACAGTTGCTTGGGGGCAAATATTCGAAATGGATAGCAATTTTGCAAGAGTTTGATTTGGAATTGGTAAAATCCAGATCAAAGAAAGCCCTAGTTTTTGGGGAGTTACTATGTGACTTCCCATCATCGTCCAACGATTCAACATCCAAAGAAACAATTGTGGATGAATCATTGTTTCTGATATCTTCAAGCGATCTGTGGTATGGAGATATAATCATCTATCTCCAAACCCAAACATATAGGTCTAATACCTCCTGCTAAGAACAACGACGTACTCGATACCAAGCAAAAGACTACATGATCGTCGGTGATACACTTTACCTTCATGGTATCGATACAGTTCTGCGAAGGTGCCTCACCCATGAGGAGGCCGAAAAAGTCCTGAATGATTTTCATTTAGGTACATGTGGGGAGCATCAATCGGGTTATGCTATGGCAGAAAAGATTTTACGAGTAGGATACTTCTGGCCAACAATGTTCAAGGATTGCATAACTGTAGTCAAAAGTTGCCATACTTGTCAAATCTTAACTGCAAAACCAGAATACCGCTCGTACTTCTACAGCCATTAGTTGTTGTTGGGCCATTCGCCAAATGGGGCATAGATTTCATGACATGTAACCCCACCTTGGCCAGGGGGCATGGGTATATCATAGTCGCAGTTGACTATTTTACGAAATGGGTCGAGGTGATGCCTACATTAAACAACAACGGCGAAACGTCTGCTCTTTTCTTTTTCAATCATGTAGTCTCTAGATTCGGTGTTCCACAAGATATAGTCAAAGATCATGGATTGCATTTCCGCAATCACATGATGGTTGATTGGCTGCTAAATTAGGACTATCCCATGACAGCTCTACTCTGTATTATCCGCAAGCTAACGGGCAAGTTGAGGCAATCAACAAAGTCCTGAAACGCATGCTGCAAAGGATGATTTGAGTCCATAAATGGAGTTGGCACCTAATCCTGTACTCAGCCTTATGGGCATACTAGACATTGGTGAGAAATGCGACCAGGTTTACACCCTTTCAGCTGGTGTATGGCTTCGAAGCGATCTTACTAGTTTAGTGCGAAATCTCGTCCCTCAAGCTCACAGTCGACCTTCTCCCCGGAACTTCAGAAGAGGAGGCTCATTTCTTGGAATTAATCCAACTGGATGAAACACATTGTGACACTGCCTTGGCTAACGAAGCACATAAGAAACAAGTCAAGGCGTAGTTTGTTATGAAACCAACTTAAGAAAAGATAGAAAATATAGATCAACGCCTTAGAATTCAGCCTCTTCGAGGGGGAAACCTCCTTTACATTACATAAATGAAAAATTCTTAGATGATTCAAATGAAAAGACCTCCTCTCTATATATAGGAGTCTAGGGGACCATAACATAATCAGAGCCTACATAACAATAATAATGCAAGGGCACAATAATAATAATAGTGGGCTTCTATGGGGCTCAATAGTAACAATATGGGCGCTACATGGGTACATCAATATAATAAGTGGGTTGTACTAATAACAATAAGGGGTTACTCTAGTAGTATAGGGGCCTAACAACTGACCTATTTTTTTAATATTTATGCATGCAGTGCATTTGGTAAAAACAAACACAAAGGGAAGAAACTTTTACCAGACACACCGTGGTAAAAAATATAAATTTCCTAGTGCGTATCAATTTATCAAATTGTTGACGGTGCTAGAAATCCGTCAACCAAGGGGGTCTCCCTAATTTGAAGTCCCAATTAGACCTCACACCATTTGGAGTAGGAACCCCATCCAAAGTACGAACCGACTACCACTTTCTTAAAGATATGCCTTGGCTTTAGCTGTTAGCATGGGAGAGAAGTGCACATGTGCTTTTGAATGAGCCAACGAGTGTGCCTTGTGAATGTTCGACTACAAATGTATCAAGGTTCTTTTACAGCAAGGGGTAGAAATAAAGTGAGCCTCTAAGAGAGAAGTAATAGTACTACCCTAATGGAGAATCATAGAGATGAGAAAGAATCATTTGACATCAAGCGAAACAGTTCACATATATGCAATGATCGTTACAACCATTACAACACATTTCCAATAAGTTAAGCATCGAATTCACCGAAATAGTTCAATTAATTCAATATATGTGAAAGTGAATATGAATCTTAAACATTCAAAGAATAGTCTTAGAAACATCCACAATCCACATGTGAAAATGGGCTAGCCAAAAAGGCTTCTTCTATAAAACAAAATTCCCAAGATACATAAATACAATGAACACCACTAGCTCCAATAGTGGAGCATTAGAGCCACTACTTGCTCCCCAAAAGTACTAACTTTGTCTCTCTAATGCCTTGTGGGAGAGGTCAAGGTTACAAGTAATTTATTTGAGAAATGAGGATCTATTTATAACTTGAGGAATGACCTTTCACATCCTCGTGACTCTTGATTTTCCAACTTCCATTGAATTTTAGATTTCTACAACCTTTGGAATTCCAAATGAATTTTGGAATTACATAGGGATTTGGATATTACATGTATTTTTAACTTTCATGACTCTTTAGTTCATACATGTCTCTTGGACCTCCACTTATTTGTCTTTACAATTATTACAGGAATACATCATGACTTCCACATCATCATGTGATGAGACTTGACATGTCACTATCTTTGATGACTCGGACTACTAGTGACTGATGAACTTTCTCTAGTAGTGACATGGCTGCCACTTGTATCTTTGTTCTTTAAGCAACAACTTTGATTGTGGATGTATCTACCCTCCAAGGGGTATTTAATCGAATGGAGTCTTAAGGTGAATTGATAATCTAGATTTAAGTGTGTTCTTCATTCTTTCCATGCTTCCTTTTTTTATTCTCTTTGCCGGATCTTCCTCATGTGTGCTTGTCACAATGTTTCTGAAATACCTATATCTATAATCACTCATGAAAAACAACCATTAACTTGAAAAATATCCTATTCTACCATGTTTTATGCATATTTTTTGTTTGTTCCTTTTCAATGCACTTAAAAGAGGTAAAAGGAGCTTTAGGGTGAATGGGCACACTTTGAAAGGCTGAAGGGCTAAAGAGGGGATGCTTTGGGGCTTCGAAATTCACTCATGTGCTCAAGTGAGGGAGGCAATCAAGGTAGGGCGCATGGCAAAAATTCGAAGGACAAAGGGGAAGGATTCAAGATTCCCAAGGGTTTTGTAACCTCAAGGGAGAGATGGAGGGAACATGGCACACTCTTGAAGGTTGAAGGACGAGGCTTTATGATTTCAGAGTGTGATCATGCACTCAAGAAACCAAGGGGAGCACATGGTGCACTCCCAAAGGCTGAAGGGTGAGGCTTCATGCCTTTTGAGTGCACTCATGCACTCAAGAGGCTGAGGGCACATGGTGCAAGTCTAAAGGTTGAATGAGGAAGCTTCATGCCTTCAGAGTGTGGTCATGTGCTTAAGGAGGGTGCATTCCTTCAGGTCAAAGGAGTGCTCTCAAGGAGGGAATATTCCTTCAGGTTGAAGGAGTGCGCTCAAGAAGGGTGCATTCCTTTGGGTCGAAGGAGTGATCTCAAGGAGGGCACATTCCTTTAGGTCGTAGGAGTTCTCTCAAGGAGGGCACATTCCTTTAGGTTGAAGGAGTGCTCTCAAAGGAAGGCTTGATATTTGAAGGGCACAGTTCGAAACAAGGAAGGGGAAAGATGGATTAAGGAGTACGATGTGTGCTCTTGGAGGGTGCATGGTTCACTTCTAAACAATGAAGGATCCCCAATCAAGGCTTCATAGTGAACTCATGCACTCTCGGACTCAATGGGTTTTCTTTGAAACCAAAGATTTGTCTAATTCTGGGATATAGGAAAATGGGAAAACATGATGAGTTTTAAACAAACAACCATGTGTGACACATACCAAATTATCGATAAAAATTAGGCAAGCTTGAAAAATGATAATTATACATCAAAATTCCACTTTGCATGCACTCCCAAAGTACGATTTGTGAAGTTTGTGCGACTGCAACCCAAAAGTGTCATTGTACGACAACAAAGATGTTACGACCATGAAATGCACCTAAAGATGATATAATAAATGCGAAGAAACTTGAGACCAATCAAGAACACTTGAAACACATAGAATATCACTAGACAACTTTTGATAATCAAGGTAACAAATTAGATACAACAATGATAGTAGGCTCCAAAAGTCGAATATATTGAAATTTTTGGGGGTTGTTGTAGCAGTGACAACGCTTGGTGACACACTGGGAAAAATTTAGCTTCTCTGTTCGGGAATAAGGGTTGGACCTTTAGGTATTGATTTCCTCAATTTCCCCCTTTCGACCCAGTTTTATACATAACATCTCACTTTCCTTTACTTGGTTGAACACACGCAAGAAGACACACCATATAACAATTGTTTCAATCCAGGAAAGGGTAATGTGCACGATGATTTTATGATATTCAGAGTATGATTTTTCATATCTGATGTTGCTCCAATTCCTATAGGTCTGGACAGTACTCCAACGAAGTCACTTTAGGGGCACAAACATTGCTTTGTTGCCAACGAGCCTGGTCACTACCCCGATGAAGTCGCTTGCTCCACCTCCCTGTGCAGGAAGCATTTATCTTCTTTCACCCTTTATTTATCTATTTAATAGAAATTTGCATCGACACTTATTGTTTTCAATGGGTGGAAGAGGGACCTGACTTATTGAGACAATAGGAGGTTTCCCCTTCAGAGAAGTATTTTAAGACCTTTGATATTGGTTTGCTCACTTTATATTTTCCCCTTATCCCCTCTCCACTAGATTGGAAAAGTGTTAACGCACAGGTAGATTTCTACCAAGTTGACTAGCTAAGATACTAGCATAGGCATGGATTTAATAGGTTCTCTCAAGGCTCTCCTATTGGACGAATCATATTTTCCATCTAGACTTAGCTCAACCTATGAAATTTTCCCAAACAAAGAAGGAGAACAATAGAAAGCCAAGCGATGTGGTTGTCACACTTATCTTTTATTACACCACAAAGTCTTTTGGATGATGCACTCTTTCACACAAGGTCTTATTAAGCAAACAAGCAAGAACATACATACAAAGCCAAAAGCAAAAAAAAGAGACAAAGCAAATGGAGGTTGAAGCCAAAAACATCATACAAAAGCAAAACATATACAGAGACTATATGGAGAGTAGGTAAGAAGGTGGATGGAATGCAAGAGGAACTAAATGAAACTAAGCCTACTCCTAACCTAAACAGCTAAAATTTTAGGGCTAAGTTTAATGATATTTCCAGTGAAGCTAGCGTAATTTTTCTTGACCTGCAATCACAAAGATACGAGCAATGAAAACTGACGTAATAGAATGTGAAACAAAAAAGATAAGAAATTTAATATCTTGCAAAAAAGATAAAATGTCTTTGCTAGATGTAGAGAGATGTGTCATGTCACCTACCTTTAACCCAACTTGCCACCTTACCTTTTCAATGAAAAACATAAGCAAACAAACCTTGATGGATCCTTGTGAATGTACCTGAACTTGCATTGTCTTCCCTAGAAAACATAAAGAGAGATCAGAACTTGCTTTTAGAAAATGGGCTTGCTAAGTAAGATGCTTCCATTTGATGATAGATTGAATCATGAGATTCAAAACATTCCTTTTGATGATCATGAGATTTTTGTAAAGATAAATTTTCAATTGATGTCATAGAGTCAAGATGGGAGTCTTGTAAGGGAAAATGAATCTGACTAGGTTTAGAAGCTTTTCAAGATAGTGATTTTTTGACATAGCCATTAGCAGAGGTTTAAGTGCCTCAACCTCTTGAAAAGTATCTAAAAAATTTAGAAGAGAGACCATAAGTATCACTCGATGTAAAGCAATTGTCATGAAATATATTGTTTGGAAAATGATCAATTGGATGACAATTGTTAGAACAAGAACCATGATCAAATGGATTGATTAAAACAAACGAATCTTGATTAGTAAACAATAAGGATAAATCAATTTTAATAGCTTTGAGAATGCTTCAAACAAAAGAATCATCTTCCTCATATATTGAATGCGGAAATTGTTTTCTTCTAACTCGTGACACACTAGACTGGCATCATAATCATTGGAAGAATCAAGATGGAATGCTAGTATGGAAAACACCTGAAACCAGTCAGGATGCAATGGGTGAAAAAGAGAAACTTGATTCAACAAATAACATAATCATTCACTAACACTCAATAGGATATACAGTAGCATTATAACATTAACAAGAAGGACTAGGAGCTGATTATTTTCAAAAGTAATTGATAGGTATGGATCTTTCGGTCGATGATAATACTTAGAATGTTCAACTTCATGGCTCTGTATATTCATGGAAGGTATACACTCCAAACCCAAGTTATATTCAAGAGATTTGCATGAAGACAAGTCAACTAAAACACAATTTTCAATCTAATCAGAAACTAAATCTTGAAAGTCATAAGAGTTATGTCCAAAATACCACAATTCTTTCAAGAAGGAATTTACATCCAATGAAACCATGAAAAGGAAATAATTTCGTGAGGATGTCCAAATATGATTTAGTTCAAGGGCCTTACTAGAGTCGTGATAACCTGACATAACCACCAAGTGAAGTTGAAGTGCATAAACTCCCTGATGAGTCCCAAAACTTTCAAGAATTGTAGAATTATGTTTTAAATATTGAGTAAAATCATGCATGGTATGTGGACAACTACCATCAATAATTGCAACAAGATCACTAGTATCAAGTTGGCAGTCATATACATTACTAATTTGATCACAATTTACATCTTTAATAAACAAATTACCCACATTATAAAGTTCTTCTGATTGCACCTATGAGGATGAATAGATTGAACGAATTTCATGAGTTACCTATACTAAGTAATTCTCCCCATGTAAGACTGGAAATGATAAGGAATGACATGAATACTTGATGATTTCAATACTTTCCTCTTCATCATGAATGATCTCACCACTGTGTGTCAATTCAAAATCTAACTCATTAGATGAAGTATCCCCATCACAAGTTAATGCCTTACAAAAGGTAGAACACAAGGGATAGTGAGGTGAAGAGACAAATTCAATAAAAACATATTCATTAACCGAATTAGATTCAAGATATAAATCATTCGAAACAAATTTTTATTGAGAAAATGAAAGATCAGTTGGTGAAATTGGACAACCATCATTACATACAATAATGAAGTCAAAATCAACAGAATGAAGGTTTTCCAAGGCTTCATACTGATTAAGAAAGTTAGCTTTATTTAATCGATCACCAAGTTTCTTAGATTCACAATCAACCAAGGATGGGAGAACATTATCTTGATATGGAGAATTTTGAGAAAGAAAAGAAATCTTAAGAGAATCCTCACCTTCTTCCTCCTCTAGCTATGAAGAATGAATACCTTGCACCTAATCATGGTTTAAATTTGGAAGAGATTGATTAAGTGGATCACGGGGCAAGGGATCATGAGAAAAAGGTGATAGAGGATGATAAGAATCAAAACCAAATTCAAGACTAGAATTATGAGTGTTAATACCATCTGGTGGAATGAGGGATTAATCTTCACCATAGGCTTCATGAACCATTCCAAATTATCCTCAGTCATATTAAGATCATGGGAAATGGATTATGGTTGAGAAGATGGATTAGGAGTTTGATTTTCAGATTTCCCATCTTCAACATTATCACAAGGGGGGGTCCAAATCGTATTTTGTGTGGATCATGATTGTTCAGAGGTCTTTGTTTTAGCCAAATGTATACCCCAGGAAGTTTGTACACCCCCCCATGTGGGGGGGACTTGTCCCTCCCACGGGGGTTCGGGGGCTGATCCCCCCTGGTTGGGGGGTCAGAGGGCCAGTGGTCCCTCGGCGGGAGCTCGGGGACAGTGCCCGCAAAGCTAAAAGTAGATGTAAAATTGCGTTGTAAAAGTATAGTAATTTCTAGTCAATTGGGCCGTTCATTAGGCGAATGATCTGATGATAGAACTTATGTTTAGTTTAGGTTTTTTTGCCCTAGAAGGCAACCCCTCTCTTTGTATGAGGGCATTGTATTGAGTCTGTCTAATATATGTGTATTCTCCGAGTGAGAAGCAGAGAGGTGAGACTCTGAGAGAAAACAAAGGATGTTACAGCGAATCTGCTATAGGTTGTGACTCTTCATTTTTGCTGGATAATAGAAAGGAATGACTGGTTGTTTGGGGTGGACGTAGCCCAAACTAGGTGAACCACGTATATCTGTGTCTCTCTTGTTTTATGTGTTTTCTGTGTTTATATTTATGCAATATTTTATGTGTTCCATTGCTCTTAATATATAATTTTATAACAAATCGGCACTGGAAAAGGAGGAGGAAAGGGAACAAAAGGAAGAATAGGATCCTCTTCTGAGATTGGGGGTGTCTCACAATTTTCAAAAGTTGGGTGAACAAGAACATCTGGAGGTTTATATTCAAATTGATTTAAAGAAGTCTGAATTAAATGTTCAAACTTTTGCTTAAAGAAATCTCAATCCATATATTCTTCAGGAAACTCATAACATAGGTGAAGGAATGTGTTAGCAAAATCCTCAATTGATTCATCAAGATCCATTCTAAGTTGATTGATTCTTTTATAAACATCTCGGTAATCTCACCAAACAAACGCTTGATGGAGCTCCTTAAGAAAATGACGAAAAAAATGAATGGAAATGAATGGTAAGGTATGACACCATTGATTAACATGGCCTTCAGGATTGAGGGTGAAAAGAATAAACATATCATATTCATCATTGACATCAAGATATTTAAAAACCCCAAGAAAATCATTTATGTGCTTGGAAATAAATGCACCATCCTCACCATCAAATGTGAATTGAGAGAAGGAATGAACGAGTTCCACGAAGACTGAAAGTTAAAAAAACCAAGAGGTAGGTTACAAAAACACTCTAGGATTATGATTTGTGAAAGATAAATTTAAGATAAGAGATTCAAATAGACTCAACGAGCACAACATGTCATCTGGCCCTCCTTCTAGCGCCAATTGTTGACAATGTTGGAAATATGTCAATTAAGGGGTTCTCCCCGATGTGAAGTCCCAATTAGACCTCACACTATTTGGAGAGAAGCCCCATCCAGAATACAGCCCAGATACCTCTTTTTTAAATATATGCATTGGCTTTAGCTATTAGCATGAGAGATAAGCGCACATGTTCTTTTGAATTACACAACGAGAGTACCTTGTGAATGTCTGATTGCAGATGTATTAAGGTTCTTTTACCAAAAATGGGGGGAATAAAGTGAGTCTCTAAGAGAGAAGCAATAGTACAACCCTAATGGAGACCTATAGAGATGAGAAAGACTTGTCTAACATTAAGTGAAATAATTCACATAGGTACAGCGATCGTTATAATCATTACAACACATTTCCAATAAGTTAAGCATCAAAGTCATCAAAATAGTTCAGTTACTTCAATACATGTGAAAGTGAACATGAAACATAAACATTCAAATAATAGTTTTAGAAACATCCACAATCCATTTGTGAAAATGTGTTGGCCAAAAAGGCTTCAAGTATTAAGCAAAAGTCTCAAGATACATAAATACAATGAACAACACTAGCTCCAATAGTGGAGCGTTAGAGCCACTACTTTCTCCCCAAAAGTACTAACTCTATCTCTCTAATGACTTGTGGGAGAGGCCAAGGTTAAAGTCCTTTACATGAGAAATGACGATCTATTTATAACTTGAGGAATGACCTTTCACATCCTCAAGACTCTTGACTTTCCAACTTCTAGTGACTTTTGGACTTCTACAACCTTTAGAATTACATATGACTTTTGATATTACATGTCTTTTGGACTTCCATGACTCTTTATTTCATACACGACTCTTGGAATCCCACTTATTTCTCATTACAATGATTACAACAAAAAATCATGACTACCACATCATCATGTGATGAGACTTGACATGTCACTATCTTTGATGATTGGGACTAATAGTGACTAATGACATGGGATTTCTATAGTGGTGACATGGCTGCCACTTATATCTTCATTCTTTAAGCATCTTTGATCGTGCATGTATCTACCCTCCAAAGGGTCTCTAATCGAATGGATTCTCCGGGTAATTTTATCATCAATATTTAAGTGTGTTCTTCATTCTTTCTATGCTTCCTTTGTTTATTCTCCTTGTCCGATCTTCCTCATATGTGCTTGTTACGATGTTTCTAGAATACCTGTATCTACAATCACTCATGACAAGCAATCATCAGCTTGAAAATCTCCTATTCTACCATGTTTTATGCATATTTTTTGTTCGTTCCTTTTCAGTGAACTTAAAAGAGGTAAAAGGAGCTTCACATCGCATGGGCGCACTTTGAAAGGCTGAAGGGATAAAGAGGGGAGGCTTTGGGGCTTTGGCATGTGCTCATGCAGTTAAGGGAGGGAGGAAATCAAGGTATGGCACATGGCGCAAGTCCAAAGGATGAATGGGAAGGCTTTGGTATTCCCAAGTGGGTTGTGCACTCAAGGGAGAGATGGAGGATGCAGGGTGCACTTATGAAGGTTGAAGGATGAGGATTTGTGCCTTCAGAGTGCATTCATGCACTTAATAAACCAAGGGGGGAACATGGCGCACTCTCAAAGACTAAAGGGTGAGGCTTCATGCCTTTGAAGTGAGCTCATGTTCTCAAGAGGCCAAGGAGGGTGAATGGTGCAAGTCCAAAGGTTGAAGGAGGAAGCTTCATGTTCAGAGTGAGCTCATGTGCTCGAGGGTGCATTCCTTCAGGTCGAAGGAGTGCTCTCAAGGAGGGTGGATTCGTTCAAGCCGAAGGAGTGTGCTCAAGAAGAGCGCATTGCTTTAGGTCGAAGGAGTGCGCTCAAGGAGGGTTCATTCCTTTAGGTCGAAGGAGTGCTCTCAAGAAGGTGTATTCCTTCAAGTTGAAGGAGTTCTCCAAAAGGAAGGCTTTGTTTTTGAAGGGTGCAGTTCGGAACAAGGAAGGGGAAATATGGATTAAGGAGTGCACTTTATGTTCTTGGAGGGTGCATGGCACACTTTCAAATAACGAAGGATCCCCAATCAAGGCTTCAGAGTGTGCTCATGCACTCTTGGCTTCAATGGGTTTTCTTTGAAACCAAAGATTTGTCTAAGTATGGGATATAGGAAAAGGGGCGAAAATGATGAGTTTTAGACATACAATCATGTGCGACACATACCAACTCATCGATAAAACTTAGACAAGCTTGAACAATGATAATTATACATCAAAACACCACTTTTCATGCATTTCCCAAGTACAACAAGTGAAGTGTGTGCGATTGCGACCCAAAAGTATCGTTTTAAAACAACAAAGATGTTACCACCACAAAATGCACCTAAAGATATTATAATCAATGTGACGACACTTGAGGCCACTCAAGAACACTTGAAACACATAGAATAGCATGAGACGACATTTGATTTTCAAGGTGACACATTAGATACGACGGTGATAGTAGTCTCCAAAATTTGAATGTAGTGAAATTCTTGGAGGGTGTTGTAGCAGCGACAACACAAACACATCGCAAAACAACAATTCATAAATTTACAAGGTGCACTACCATGGGTGTTAGCCAAATAAGTTGAACACACCTCGCAGGAAAAAATATTTAAAAAAAAGATATATTTACCTAATTTTCAATTCTAATATGCTAAAAAGTTAAATTAGAGAGAAATGGACATTACCTAGACATTTCCTCATCAGGGAGGCATGGTTACCACGTAAATGAAAAAACCAATTTTGAGCACCGTTTGAGAAAACTTGAAAGAAACACACTAAGTAATGGATAAAAGGATGGTAAGCAAGGGAAGCACTAGAGATAGGGCGCTTAACAAAGACAAGAGTAGCACCAATGCTTGAGAGCTATATAGCACTGCAAATGGTAAAAATGACTTTTGTTGTCGATAGATTTTTTTTTTTTAACCCTTTTTCCGGTGCATTAGAGTAACAACACCATGTGTGCACTTTCCTAAGCGCACACTATTTTTGAAATTAAAAATCTTGCCATGGTGCACCTTGTTATTTACGCATTGGTACATTTCAATACATGAATAAAATTGGTGCATCCTTTAAATATAGCATTAAAATAGTGATGAATTTTACAACTAACATTTTTTAAATTTAATCTTTGTCTAGTGCTTTCGAGTAGTATACGCACTAGTGCACCTTATATAGGTAGCACATTGTTGTTTTTATTTGTATAAAAAATAACCCTGCAATGATTCACCACTTTCTATTAAATAATTGGTCGTTCAACTCAATTAACGACATCAGTGCATATAATATAATCAATGCACCACTATATTTAAGTTAAAAACCACACAATGGTGTCTTATATTGGTTACGCATTGGGGCGCTCATGTACTTGTTTAACACTAGGGCATCATGAGAGTATAGCATCGGAATGGTAAAAATGAATTTTATGGTCTATTTTTCTTTTAATTCAACGCTTTCTAGTGCTATTGAGTACTATATGCACTAGTGCACATTATGTACATAGCACATTGTTAAGTATTTATTTCTATAAAAAAATAACTATGTCATGGTGCACCATATTCTATTAAGAACCAATGTGTATGATTATATAACACAATGGTGCATTTGGGTATATAGACGCACCATTAAAAACATTTTCTAAAACATCTGTTACCCATCTCTGCTAGTGACCTCGCTACAAACAAATTTTGGGCTCTTTTTATAGGGGCTTACACAAAAAACTCCGCTAGAGGGTCTTTTCCTTGTAGTGCACATTCATATTCCAAAGAACAAGAGAAAGAAGTTGGGACCTACAGGCACGAAAGGAATCTTTGTTGGCTACAAAAAATCATCTAAAGCATACAAAATCTACATCAAAGAACAACGTCGTATTGAAGTAAGAAGAGATGTCACATTTAATGAAAGCATTGCATACAAGAAGTCCAAAGATATCCCCATTGACTCTAATGAAGAAGAAGGACTTGTATTTCCTAATGAAGATATTCCAAGAAAAATAAATTCCCCATAACCCTCAGTTGATCATCATGAAGAACCAAAAGGACCCAGCGAACCTATAGAACCTTGTTGAGCATGTTTTCATTAATGTCAAAGCAGGAGTAGGTGCAGGAACATGATGTCAAAGCAAGTGCAAGATATGTTGAGCAGGTGCAGGATGTCATCATTGATGTCCTCATTATGTTGGTTATCATAGATGAGATGATGTAGTGATCAAACCCTGACTCTATTGTTTGGATTCCTTGGATGATGGGCATACCCCATAGTTGTCGGAGTTTTTCCAGCAACGGATCTGTGAATTTTCCTTGGAGGTCCTTTCCATTGGATTATCCTCATCATGTCGGTTTTGTTGATGTTTGGAACTCTTCATGGGGCCTTATGGTTTATGAGTTATGCCCAATGAAATTTGGTGATCCCATTTTGTGATCAAAATCCCCAAGGGATGTTGATGACATGTCATTGTATTATTGGTTGATAATGTGGCAAAGAAGGATCACCATTGAAAAGTTTAAATTAAATAATATGTGAAAGGGCTACAAATTTTATTATGATCAAAATGAGAATCCAAAAGAAAATTCCAATGGGCCAAAATTTGGCGGGAATTCTTTTGGACCAAAATTTTAACTTTAAAAAGTCCCTGCCCACCTCCCAAACTACTAAGTCGACCTACTCTAAAGAGGTATACATAAAACTATATAAACCAAGGCTTATGATGCTTAGGGTGTATTGAATGAATGGTGTCTTGACTCAGAAAACAAATTCACTCTATTAGCTCTCCGATCAAGGGTTCTCAAATAATCTAAAGTTGCAGGAGGGTTTCTAGGCCATTTTTATTGGGGTTTCACTTGTCTTGGCTTCTGTGGGTTTCGCTAGTTTGTCCTTGCAGGTGGTGTTCATTAATTTGTATGCTCTACGATGAGAAAGTTTTAAAAGGGCCTTTGGGATTGTAATGTTTGATGGGTTTCATTGTTTGCTCAAGAAATCCTTTTTGCATTTTTACCTAACGCAAATCACGATATCTAATTTTTTGTGGCCACAAGAGTTCTGAAGGTGGTCTCTTTCCACCATCTTCAATGGCCAAATTAACTCATTTTTTGCAGACTAGTTAACTCATTCCATGCAAAAGGATATAGTGCATTGATCTCCAGTTGAAAGGACCATGGATTGGTACTACGATGTGTGAAAATATGTCTTTCTATGGCCATAAGATTTGATGAGAAAATAATAGTATTGTGTGCACATGTATGTGACTGATCACAATTGCTGGTGTGTGAAATTTAGATGTCTTTATTCTCTGTGGTTCTGAGGTGAGCAAAGGATTTCTTATTTTGGAAGCAAGAGTGAAAACTCTCTAAGAAAATTCCTACGAGATTATTTAATGAAGGCCTTGATCCATCTTTGCAAATTATGCAATCCTCTCGTAAATTTCTAAATTGTGCAGCACTTTCACCTTGGTTTCCTTAGGCATTGGTTTCGAGGCTTGCATCCTAGGATCGATTGGTTTTTAAATATGTGATGGACTAAGGACAGTTGATGTAAAAAACCTTTGTAGTGGTATGACATTTTTTACAACGAATTATGTATATTGCATCGCTAAATTTGTGTTGGAGTGGAGTTTTGTGACCTTGCGGATTTGAGAACAAATTTGAGGAAGATCTTGAAGAGGTTGGAGTCTGGCCTAGGGGAGTTTATTGTATATGAAATCCCCTTGTCTTCATTAAGGAAGCATACTATTGAAGACTATGAAGAGAAAACATTCAATTATCTTGAAATAATATAGCTACATCCCAACCCTTAACTCTCAACCTAATTCCTTCACTGGATTTGTCATAATCTCTAGCATTGTTTGGCTCTCTTACTAGGTAAACATGTCTACATAATTGAGCACTGGATCTACATGTGTAATCCTATGGCTAAGAAACTTTTGAAGATTACTTGAGATCTTGAATAAGTGTTTTGAAACTTGTGTACATGTATGAAGTCATGGGAAGACTCTTTCAGAAACTCATATTGAAGGATGCCATGTCATAATCATTCCTTAATTGTTGAGCTACAAGTTTAATTCCAAAAGTTAGAATTTTTTTTTAGTAAGGGTACTGTTATAGAGGGTATTTTCTTAATTATCAAATCAAATATGTTGCTTTCAAACCATATCTATAACAATCCTAAAGCATACCTTTTGTCTTGAAGTATTGTTATGTGGCTCCAATCATAACTGAGGCATCATTGAGACGTGGAAGAGCACGTTAAAAACTATTGAACCTTCACCATGTTTATAATAAATTGTTGGTCAGTGCAAGAACTAATCCAACGTTGAACAATGTTTGAAACCTACATATGTAAATGCAAATATTGTTGTGTTCCCTATGATTGTATATATACAAGCAATCTATGTGATGTGGTGATAGCTCCCAAGTAAAATAAGAAGTGTTGCAGAGTGTCATATGAATGTTGATTGTCTCCTTGATACAATGAATGTATTGTGGTTTTGTTGATAGCTCATCGAACTGGATGAAGTTGATTGTTAGGGTTGTATTATAGTTGCAAACATCATTTTACAGTTATGCTTGAGAGCTTATGACATCTAGGGCTTGGACAAAGTAGGAATGATTATTGACTTGTTTTATACAAGGGGACGTGTTATGCCAACAAGATATAGAACTGAGCAAGGTTTTCCGACAACTCAGTAAAGTGGTCAGTACAAGTATGTTGTTAAGGTTTGACAACATTACATGATTGATGTGTGGCATCATCAAGGCTTATGTCACTAGTCATTCGATGATATTACTGCATTTTGAGTATTCATGATACTTGATTGATTGATGGTGAAAATGTTGAGTTTGAGGAGCTAGTGTTTTAGTAGGTGAGGCAACATATGTTGTTGTAAAGTGTAGCAGTGAGGCAACGGTGAAAGTACAAAGGCAAGACAACAATTTTGTTTTTGGTATAGTAGCATCAACGAAGTGATGAATAGAAACAAAGGTGGTGAAGTTGGAAGAGGAAACTAAGAAGTGCAAAAGCAAAGATATTGAGTAGAAGCAGTGGTGGAAGTAGATAGTTATGAGAATGGGGAGGTTTGGAGTCGCAAAAAATGTTATAGTGGCAGAAATGGTAGCAGTAGGCAACAGTGGTAGCAGTGGACAACAGTGGTGGCAGTGGTTGCAGTGGACAAGTTACAGTAGCAGCAATGGTAGTGGACAATAGGAGTAGTGACAGTGATAACAGGTGTAGCAACAGTGGTAGCAAATGTAACAGCAACGACAATCGACAACAATGGATAGTGTGGACAACAGTGGCATATTGTTTTACAGCTAGTTCATTGTCCTTGGTATGAGAGCCCAAGTTTAGTTATTGTAGTGGGGTAGAATGGTTGAATTGAAGTACTTGGGGGACTGAGACTCCTTCATATTAAATCTACAAATATCTTCAAGACTTAGGGACCATTTGCTTCCTTCCAGCTTACTGGTAAAACCCTTGGGAAGCCTTGTACTTCCTTCCATATTTATCTGGTAAATTTGTATCTACCAGAAAGAGACCTACTTGGCTTAAAACAACTTTGCAAGAAGCTGAAGGAAATGAAGTCCTAAGAGGAACATTTAGAGAAAGAAAGAGACCCAAAAGGTACTCTGGAAATGCAACATTTATGACCAAACTCATTGAATCAGAACCTTCTACTTACGAAAATATTGTTGAACAACAAGTATGGAAGAATGCAATGATGAAAGAATATAAATCAATATTGATGTTTGGGAAATCGTTCCTAGACCAAAGGGAAAATCTATTGACTTCCTAGTAGGTTATTAATATTAAGCATGCAATTGATGGGAGCATTGACAAATGTAAGGCAAGATTTGTGGCTAGAGGATTCTCTCAACAAGAGGGAGTTGAATATGATGAAACTTTTTCTCCTACAGCCAGATACAAAACAATTGGAAATCTTATATCTATTGCAACTTCTATAGGATGTAATATACATCAAATGGACGTGAGGACCACTTTTATCATTGGCACGATCAATAAATTTTACATTGAACAACCTCGAGGATTTGAAGTCCATGGGAAGGAATCTCATGTCTCCAAATTAAAGAAAGCTCTATATGGCTTAAAACAAGCTTCTAGAGCATGGTATGCTTGTATGGATGCTTATTTAATAAGGCTTGGTTTTGTTAAAAGTATTGCAGATCTGGATCTCTACATCAAGGTAGTAAATAATGAACTAGTAATCATATTGCTATATGTAGATGACTTATAAATAACAGGTGTGGAGGATAATATTCGTTAATGCGATAAGGAAATAGCAATTGAGTTCGACATGAAGGATCTTAGATTAATGCACTATTACTTCGGACTTGGAAGTTTGGTAAAAACTTGGTGAAACATTTCTTAGTTAAGGAAAATATGTGATCAAGGTTCTACAGAAATTTTGGATGATGGATTGTAAACCAATGGCAACACTAATGATCACCAATTTGAATAAGTTGATAATTTGAGATTCAAATCTTGTTGATCCATCATCATACTGATAGTTGATTGGTTCTCTGATGTATTTAGTGAACACCCAACCAAATATATGCTTTGTTGTAAATATTATAAGCCAGTTTCAAATGGAGGCCAGACATGATCATTGGATAGCAACAAAACACATCTTGAGATATCTTTGTCGAACCATACATCATTGTTTGAGATATGTTGCAGGAAATGAGATTCGATTACTAGGTTACACTGATTCTGATTGGGAAAACAGTGTTGTTGATGGGAAAAGTATTGTTGGTGGTTGTTTTTTTTTTGGGATCTGTTATGGTTTCTTGGATGAGTAGAAAAAAGAATTTGTTGCACTAAGTACTGTTGAAGTTGAATACGTGGCAACCAGTGAAGTTAATTATCATAAGAAATTCAAATCCATAAATTGCTTGTAGATTTGTTTGAAGGAGTTTTGGATTTGACCATAATACGTTGTGATAATCAAGGTTGTATAAAGTTTTGCAAGGTCAAAGCACATTATAATTACGTACCACTACATTTGAAGCATGGTGCAGGATGGAGTTGTGAAGCTGCAATATATCTCCACTGAAAAATAGGTAGTTGATGTATTTATGAAGTCCCTTCCTAAGGGAAAGCATGAGAATTTTCAAGACATGCTTGGGCTTGTGGATATCTCCTCCAAGATTGAGAGGGAATGAGGATGGACACCCAGCTCTCCATGTGTCATGCATTGTGGCCAGGACTAATAGTCGTAAGTCAAGTACATGAACATAGATAGGGAGAATGGTAGATTAGATAAGCATCATGGACAAATATTCTTGTGTCGTGTAGTGATTAGGACTAGCAGTCATAAGTCAGGTACATTGACATTGTATAAGAATGGTCCAAATGACTGACATTTCTTCTGTCAAGTATTGTGACAATGAATTAGGGAATGGTCTTGTGGATGACATTCTTTGGTGAACCTAGGTGAAGTATGTGCCTCAAAGGGATGGTTGTGTGGTGTCTTATTGAACGCCTCCTGGCATTATGCTCCGATCTAGTGGAGAGATAGAGCTTACTTGTCAAGGCCTTGGTAATTTGACAAGGATGGTCATGATGATGTTTATAACAATGCTTATCAATCCAGATCCTTCCTTATATGAATATTTCAACTGGAGATTATTCCTATGCGCCATTATGAATACCTCCCTAGTAAAGAGAAAGTGTTGAAGTTGTAACTAATTTCGGTCTTCATAATGTAAATTTATCATTGATTTATTTATAATATTTATATTTTTGTCAAAGCATGTTCTTCATGCTTAGAGTTAAAAGAGTCAAAAGAAATTAAGTTGAGTCAAAAGAAAATTTTATTTGAGTCATGTCCCATTTGGACATTTGTAAGAAAAAAAAAATTGAATTTTATTTTTGAATTATAAGCCCACAAGATGACCAAGTTGACCCTCCTTGGATAAGTCAACCTAGCCATCCAAGTGGCACCTATTTTACCTTCCTGGTTAGCTATATATAAGAGACAATTCAACCTCTTTGAGAGCTCATTTATTCAACACATCACATAGTATCTTATGCACCTAATGAAGAAGAATAAGGTCGAAGTCAAAGGAGAGATAAGGAAGTCAAAACATAAGAAGAATACCAACATTTTTACCCTATTATAGCTTGCACATGTGGATGAAATTTCTACGGAAAAGGGTCGAATTTTCTGAGGTAATTGCGGGCCAAAATTTAGCATCTACTATAGGAATGAAATTCTATGTTTGGCTATGTTTGAAGGAGTTTGACCAACATTGACCTTAACTTTTGGAGGAGACTTGGAGAAGGGATTGACTTGGTATCTTGGTGGCAATTTGGTCTTGGTCTTGGATATATCTTATTTTGATATGATTCTATAAGAGAAGGATTGTTGGGTTTTCCCCTTGTGCGTTTTGCCTTGGCCTTTGGCCTAATTTTTGGTGTCTCTTGTCTCATTGTGATCTTTATGTTTTGAACAATTGTATAATTGCTTGACAAAGAAGACATAAGAAGTAAAAAGAAGACATCTAATATTCACAAGTACTTATCAAGAAGAGGGAATAAGTGTTAAACTACATTGCACTTTGTTTCTCAGTGAAGGGGAAGAAGAATGTAGCTGTTGATGCACTTTCCAAGATGCCTCACATATGTTCGATACTGGAGATTTATGTTGATTGGAGAGAGTTAAATGCAGTATAGTATGCCCAATATTCATGGGAAACAAGAGTTGTGGAAGGCACAATTCATGATGGTAGATATACAATGGTAAATGAGTTGATCATGTATAAAGGAAACATCTATTTGGTGCCTTCTTCATAGCTTAAGGTAAATATATTGAGGACATTTCATGATGCACCTATCGCTGCTCATCTAGGTTTATTTAAAACCCAAAATAGACCAAGGAGAGATTCACATGGAAAGGGTTTAAGAATGAAGTTCTTAAGTATGTTAAAGAGTGTCCTACTTGCCAAGAAAACAAGAATGAGCATACTTATCTAGTTGGTCTGCTTCAACCCTTACCCATTCCTAATAAAGAATGGGAATCTCTCTCTATGAATTTCATCGCAAGGCTACCTGAGGTACTAGATAAAGATTGCATCTATGTGGTGATTGATAAGTTGACTATGTTTGCACAATTATTTTCCATTTTAGCGACTTATCCAATAGCATAGGTAGCTGATTTGTTTTTCAAAGAAATTTCCAAGTTGAACGAGATGCCCAAGAATATTGTTAGTGATAGGGACAATAAGTTCTTGAGTATGTTTTGGCAGGAACTCTTCAAATTGAGTGGGATTGAACTCATTCCAAGCACTAGCTACCACCCACAAATAAATGGTTAAAAGCAGATAGTGAAGAAATGGTTGGAGGAGTATCTCAAGAACTATGTTTATGAATAGCAAATAGCTAGGATCAAATGGCTACACATTGGTAAGTATTGCTATAATACTATTTATCACATGTTTATTAGGATGTCACCATTCATAAATTTATATGGTTATGAGGCTCCCAATGTCATGGATCTATGTTTAGGGATAAGTAGAGAGGCTAAGGCAAAGGACTTAATGCAAGAGAGTTAGGACATAAGTTGTATGTTGATCAACATCAAATCGAGCGTAGTTTTGAGATTGAGGACATGGTTTATTTGAGATTGCAACCATGTAGAGTCTAGTCTCAAGATGAGTGGAGCAAAAAAAATCAAACACATGTTTTGTGGACCATTTAGAGTACCTCAAAGGTTTGGAGAGGTTTCCTAGGAACTTTAGCTATCGACTAACATTAGGGTTCATAATGAATTTCATGCATCCAGGATTAAGAAGGCACTTGGTCATAATGTGGTTCCCTCATCTGAGTTGCCACCATTGGATCAAGAGGGGAATTTGATATCGATTCTAGAGGCTATCATTGACACTAGAGAGCAAACTCTTCGTAAAAGGCTCATCAAAGAGTTTATGTTAAATAGAATAACTTGTCAATAGAGGATGCCACATGGGAAAATGAACATATATTGCAGTGTCTGAGTTGAGATTGCTTGAGGAAAAACAATTTTGGGAAGGGAAAACTGTAATTTCCCCTTCCTGACCATTGGAGTTGGCGGACTTCTATCCTATCGGTTGGTTCTTGTAGGCTATTGGGTTAGGGTTATGGAACTTGCAGGCAATTAATCCAACAATTTGGCAATGTTTGTTTGCCGGTTGAGATCTCATCGAGATTATGAGTAGGATGCCTTTTCCTAGAATAATTTCGAGATAGTTTTCCTATACTTACTATTTTAAGTAACCCAATTTCAAGCACTGGTTAGGTCAACTAGCATCATTACTATTTTTAGTATTATTAGTGGATTCAATTTTGATGCCCATCTCAACATTTTATATAGTCACATGGTTTTAAATAAAATAACGATAAGTTATTAAAGTTAAATCAAAGATTTAACTTTATCATTATTTTAATATTTTTAATGAAGAGATTATAAGGGCCAATTATAAAGTGAAAGATCTCTATTTATAAGAATTACAAAAAAACAGAATGAGGCCCTTAATTGAGAGACTAGAAGTGATTTTATTTAGTCTCACATGGCTTGATGAAGAAGGTCAAACATCTTGGGAGAGTTATAAAGGAAAATTTGTGGAGTTCTAGTTTTGATATTTGATATTTCCATTTTCTGGAGGAATTAGTTCTTATTGGTTTTTGAGGTCGAAACCCCTTACAGGTGACATTATCCACATTATTGAAAGATATAATGTGGATACTATCTTGGCGATTTCACACATAGACCACATCTAGGTTTCATTGTTGGTATGATATCTATAGTCTAGAGCATATTTGAAGATATTTGTGGAAGAAAAAGGATTTGAGAGCCCGCTACAATACCACTGCTACAATAACGTTGCTACAATGACTTTGTTGATTTCAATTTGTTGGACACCTAATTCAGTAAGGGTTTTCGGTGTGGAATGTGAATAGTGACTTTGTTGATTTCAATTTGTTGGACACCTAATCCGATAAGGGTTTTGGGTGTGGAATGTGAACAGTCAATGGAGTCCAATAGACCACTTGGTATATGAAAACCAAGGGCAATAAGATATTGTATAAATGTATATCATTGTGAATAAATGAATACATACTTATCATTCATATTTTTTCTATCATTTTCATATGTCTTTAACATGTGAGCAAATTTTGGCCTTGCTCCAATTTGAACCACTAGTTTTGTGGACCCTCTTTTTGCATATCAATTCTACCTTCCTAATGTTTAGAAGTACAAGTACCATTATTGTGTGCATGCCTATTTCTTAGCGTACGCTGTTCCACTAACCTCTTAACAAAATTTCCTTGCCCGGAATTTCTCTGCGCTATTGTATCCTAACTACTGCATACTTGCGTTGAATGGTGTGTTCATCTTTATAACTACTGCATTCATACTTGCGTTGAATGGTGTGTTCATCTTTATAGTTGATTGAAGTTTGTGTGTTGGCTCTTTGCTACCCTGCATTAGTTCCTATTATATGCGGTTTTTTATTCTTAATATTAGATGGTGGTTAAAAGGAAGGAAACGAAGTGGCAATATCTCCCTATCGTTACACATATATGAATAGTTGGTATTTTCAAAGCTTTTCAAACAAAATGGAGGCAAAATGCAAGTATGTAGTCGCTTGTACGAGGTGAGAGAACGTCAGCAAAGATTGTAAGGATTGCTTGCTCTTACGAGTGTCGAAAAGGAATTGGAATGTGAGAAGCCTATGAAATCAGTACAAAAAATTTCTTTACCATTCCATAACTACGAAGTGCTTTCTTATCTTTTGTTTGTTCGACCGAGAAAAGGAATTATAAAAGAATGCCACGTACTCCATGTAGTGACCTATATGGTTGCATTGCATTGGCACTCCTGGTATGTGTGTTGGGTTATTTTATGTGTTAAATGACTGTCAATGAGTTAGAGCCAATCATATGTGCATTGGTATGTCATATGCATTGAAATTATATATGCGTTGGTCGTTCCTTTTATTAAGAACCAGTCATTGTTGCTCGTGCTTGGTGTGTACGCTGGATCCAACTCATCTTTGAGTTCATTTCAGTTCGTCCCTAAATCTTGTCTCCAAACACCTTGTTACGATTCCACCTAGTTGTGTTGTCTGTTCTTCACCGTGGTGCATTGAATCAACTATATCGTGGATTGTGTATGGTGCGTTGATTTGAATCTTCCCTACTCATATGTTGTGCGTTGGAGCCATGGTATATATTATATGATGATTTTTTCTCTTGATATGTTGCATATACAATCTTGATATACTACAACATATCCCACAAAGCATAATGCGATGTGAATTACTCAAGATTGTTTCGACCACGTCCCTTCTTCTGCGTTGATTAAATCAGCTAGCTGGTGTTAGTTGCGTATGGTTGGTGCCTCACTTGTTAGTGCTATTTGATTCTCTATGTTGACTTGGTATATGCACTCCATTCAAGCGTTCAAAAATTTGCTATGCGTTCAAGTAGAATGTTATGTGTTGGTCATTTTAATATAATGGTATGTATATATTGCGTTGGCTGATTACGTTGGTCAAGGCCTATGGTTGAGTTGGTTCTTATTATATGTTGGTATATGTGCACTCCATTCGAGCATTCAAAAAATTGCTGCGTTCAAGTAGAATGTTTGGTGTTGGTCATTTTAATATAATGGTATGTATATATTGTGTTGGTTGATTACGTTGGTGAAGGACTATGGTTGAGTTGGTTCTTATTATATGTTGGTATGGCATATGAGTGTGGGTTAATTATACATACAACGATGAATTGAATTAAAGACTTATATGTGTTATATTAGTTTGGTCTTTGTGTACTCCATTCTAGTGTGTGAGATTGCATTGTATGATAATTGGCTAGAAAATTGATATTTTTTATATTTGGAATCTTTAATAAGTTGGGATTTGTTAGTTTTGTTAGACTGTTGAGTCTTTATTTTTTCTCAAAAAATGTCAAATTATGATGTATTAGAGTTGTTGAATACTCTAAAAAATCCACTATGGATGAGATGGTAAACATCAACAAAGACACCTTTTCTGACATTATAATTTGTATGCAAAATGCACATGACAAGATTGATTTTTTACAACTAAAATCCCAATTCCAACAAGATGAGCTTCAGCAAAAAAGTTGTCATTTTGAATGGAAATTTGTTCAAAACAATCCTCTCTTTGAGATTGAGATAGATTCCCATCAACTACCAAAAACTAATCAAATTAGTGAAGTTAAGGTTGAGTCAGTGCCTAGTGTGAGAGCATATTTGTATGTAGATGCAGAAATTTAGCCTACACTTGCCAAACCCATCATCAAATCTTGGAAAGAGCTTGTCAGTAACAATCACAGAATCGGTCTTGGATATGACAAGGAGGTGTCCTTTCACATTCCAAATTACTCAAAGCCCATCAAATTTCAAAATTTTATATTTCTTCAAGACAACTCAATTTCACCTGCTCCTCTTTCACATTCACAATAGTTTGTCAAATTCCAACACTGTAATCGAGTTGGCCATGTGAAAGATCATTGTTTTTATTTTCACCCTTGTGAGCATTGTGGTCAACATACTCATCATTCAAATAAATGCTTCAAAAACAAGTCTCATGTAAGAACGAAGATTCACCTTAGATGGATTGATTTTTGGCAATGGGCTTCAACAACCAAGAAGATATTTTGCTCATACCATAGGATTTGTTCTCAAGTATTGAAAAGTCTTATTGTTGAGATCTCTTCATCTTCTCACCTTGTATATGACAAGGGGGGAATTTGTGGTCATCTACAAGCTTCAAAGGTAAATCAAGTGAGTCTACGCCACAACATGAACATGTTGCCTAAGCCTAGATCTAGAGTCAGCCATACCGAGATTCAAAGTTGTAGCTAGAGACGGAGAAGCCCATGGGCATACCTTTGGTTGACGGCCCTCCTTAAACCACCACAGGATGAGACCTCAATGGTCTTCCTTTTCAGAACACTTCCTTTAGTAAAAGACTTCAACTTTTAGCCAAATTTGGAAGAGCTTCGGGATGAGACCTCAATGGTCTCCCTTTTTTTAGAACATTCCTCTAACATAAGACTTCAACTTCTAGCTTGATTTGGAATTTTTCAAGGAACTACACCAAGTGTTCCATGTTGAGACCCTAGAGACCTCCCTTTTCGCAACATTAGGGAGCACTTTCTCTAACAAAAGACTTCAACTTCTAGCCAGATTTAGAATTGTTCCAAACGTTGCACTAAGCGTTCCAATGTTGGTGGTCATCCTTAAACCACCACTAGTTGAGACCTCGAGTTCTCCCACCTTATACCATAATCTCAGAGAGCACATTTAGCCTATTGTTGTCATGCATTGTTGTACTTTTGTATTATAGCTCTTTTCTTGGACTCGTATATACCCCCTTGGGTTAAGGGGGGGAATGTTGGACACCTAATATGCTAAGGGTCTTGGGCGTGGAATGCAAACAATCAATGGAGTCCAAGAGACCACTTGGTATATGAAAACAAAGCGTCATAAGATATTGTATAAATGAATATCACTGTGAATAAATGAAATACGCATTTATCTTTCATATATTGTCTATTATTTTCATGTATGTTTATCACGATTCAAAATCATATTTATGCATTTCCAAATTTAATGGGTATGTTTGAATAGTGTTTTTAAAGCATTTTGGTTATCTAGGTATTATTTATTTTGATCAGATATTGTAATCCCATCTCTATAAATCAATCTAAGTTATATCAATTTTTGGGTTTTCCTAAATATTATTAATTTTTGAGCTATTTCATTGCTACTAATAGTAGAAAAAGTGTATGTTACAAAGATCTTGTGGTTTATTTTGTGACTACAATAGGTAGAAATTCACATATGGCAAGTCTAGGTGAGTTTTAGAGGGAGCGTACCAATGTTGGTCAAAACACTTTCCTCATAAATGGGGCTTTCAAGGTTACTCTAAAAGTGTTTACACCATGCGTGAGGATGCCTCATGTGATGGGGAGTGCAAGGTGTATGGATGATCACTTGGTTGTTCTATGATAGACATGTTGGTTCTTATACCATGTATATATGCTTATCTGGCTTTCTTCTTGGAGCATTGGATACCTTCAGACAACTTGGTGATTTCTTCATGATGACCACATGGAGGTTGAGTTTCTTGCTTGGAGGATCCGCTTAACATTATGAAGGCGTTGAGCCCTAGAAGGCATGGGCATAGTTGAATTGCTTACATGGTGTGTATTTGACTTATGTTAGCTTAGGTTGAGGAAGTGGTCATGTAGGTGTGGTGTGTTGAAGAATCAAGGGCAATTAGGTGTAATGTGATTTTTCTTGAATTGATAACAACTTGTGGAGTCTTTTTATTTTTCTTGTTAGTTTAATCTTCTTCTTTTTATTAATGCATGTGTGTGTACTTCATCAAACTTCTACCAAAACCATAAGAATAAGAACACAAGATGTTGGCTCTTTGCCAGGGCCAAAACCTCTCTTCTCTTGAGAGGAAAACCCTTTAGTAAGTTTATCTTATTGAAGCTTCTTATTAATCAATGCCAAACCCTAGACCCTTGACTAGAATGTCCTCCAAGCACAAGTCAAGTCCTTCCTTCTTTCTGCACTTCTTTCTTCCGACACTTCATTTCCCAGCACTTCATCCTCCTTCCAACTATTGTTAGATCTTATTGCACTGGCTCTAGGAGAGATACCTTGATGAGATCCTTTCCTTATGATGATCCCTTCCTTCTCTTCACTAACCAATGAACTTGTATGACTGTAATGGGAGGGTTGTTATGACAGAAGAGACAACCTCCTTATCTTCGCACATGTGATTGTTTTCCTTATGATGTTGACCTCTTCTTCGCTTGAGTGAGGGGCCTTATAGGCCTACTTAAATCGCCCAACCAACGAAGTTATGTGACTGTGACCTTACTACTGATATGACCGCAAACTGTCCTTCATCTTCTCACACATGTGATTGTATTTACCCTAGAAAACAACCTCCAACCTTCACTTATACTTTCCCTTACTTCGCTACACTAGAGGCTTCTCTTCTTCGCTTTTTCTTCACCTTAGATTCGTCTTCCATTCTCGTTGGTTTTCAGAGAAATGAGGGTGTTCTATTTAGTGGATAGCCTCTATATATAGATGATTGTCCCTCCTTTAGGCTGACTTGAGGCCGACTATAGGATTGCAGGCCAACTTGACACATATATAGGTCGGATTGCTTCTTTGATTGTGTCACATGCTTGGAGGAGACTTGAATTTTCTTGGAGGTGACTTGTTGAAAATATTACACAGCCATATTAAACACACACAACAAATTAACACACAATAATCAAATCAGCAACACACAAAAGACAAACTGGCAGAAAAGGCAGAGAGCCATCATGTGGTCTCTCATGCTCATGTAATTCCCTCTCTTTTTTTTCAAATAATTTAATAATGTATTTAAATACATAAGCAAGTGGTCTTAAGATAGTGCATTTATCTTAGACTCACTTGGTTGAGACAATTTCTCAACTTACACACTAATTTAGCAGAGCTAGTTGGAGAGAATCTCTCATCCAAAACTAGACTCCTTAGTTTGAGGAATTCTCATGATTTTATTTATTTAATTTAATAATTGGATTTATTTTTTATTTTTAAGAGAGTGATGCTAACATTCGCCCCC
>APFE030167741.1:54515-95994 GCA_000404065.3 Pinus taeda
CTTGACAACTCCATCACATGCCAAGTTGCAAAAGGATCCCACTGTCCTTTGCTTGAAAACAACATCCGGTGTCCACTGACATAATTTGATGAACGCCCACTGGCATATTTGCTGATGAGGATCGCCCAATGGCTGATGAAGATGCCCACTGGCTACTTTGCTGATGTTGTCGAGAATTTTAGTCTGACAACCACTTGTCAATTTCATTGACATTTACCCCCCTTTGTCAGTTGGAAGGAGAGGAAATCTTCTCCAAAATGTATCTGAACTCCCCCCCCCCTCCCGTAGGTGTAGGAGTATTTCACTGGTGTACTCCCCCGTTCAACTGCACAAGACTACCATCTTCATTTGACTGTTGGTTGCAATATGTGTGAGTGAATTTGATCGTAATACTTGTACAATCTTCTAGTAGTGGATGACCATTCTCATGGCTCAATCCATGAATAATCGATCTTTAATATGGCAGGTTGGTCTTGTTTGCAACATTTCTCTGATGAATGATCCTGCTTGCCACAATGGTGACAAGGATGGAGATCAAAACATTGATCTTCCAGATGACCGGTTCTTTGACAATGAGAACATGTCGGTTTGTCTGCAACTTGAGTTTGTGTGCATTTTTGTTTGTCTGCAACTTCAATTTGTGTGCATTGATGTCTGTCTGCAACTTGCGGAGAACTTTTTTGAGGTGATATGTTCAAGTAATCCGGCACTGACGAATTGAATGGGCTTTGAATAATCAAGAATATGTAAGTTGTCGTCATCTTCGACATATCCTAAGCCACGTTGATTTCGATTACTTTGAATTTCTTTCCATGGCTTGATGATGGGTTTGGAAGAAAGTTGCATTGGAACAACTTCAACACTTAAAGCTGGTTGGATGAATGAGTTCGAATGAACAATTGTATCTGGATTGGTCAAAGACTTAGAAGCAACATGCTTCTCTTGCAACTCTATTCTCTACAGTTGCGACTCAAGTTGAAGGAACTCAATCATTTCATGTGCATGTTGAATATGCACATGAATGTCAGCAAGAGCGGTTTTGTTGATCTGCACCATGTCACTAGCTAATGATAACATTAAATTGTTAATAATTTGGGACAACTGAATATGTGTCGCAATGTTGTCTTGCTTACTTGGAAGTCAAGCTCGCTTGGTGTAGAAGTCGGGCTTGAAAAAATTGCTCACTTGAGTTGATCACTGAAATGACAGGCTCGCTTGTATTGTGGCTGATACTTTTAAACACTTGTGTGAACTGCTGATTGTACGCTCACTTGATGACAATTGATTGTTGCACGCTCGCTTGCTTTCACACTTGCTTGCTTTTATTGTTTGAATGATGATTGTTTAAAACACTGGCTTGATTTGATGCTCACTTGAACATGCTTGATTGATTACTGACACTTGTGATTTATTGAATGTACTCACTGAATGTGATGATTTGTAAAAAAAGAAAAAGGTGTCGAACGCTGTTGAAAAATGCACCCAAGAGACAAATGACAAGTTCAATCTTGATGACTCAGTTGAAGACTTACTTGACTTAATGCATTCACCTTAACAATTCAAATTAGGGTGTCGGTTACAACCGAGAATGCACCCATACAATTCAGTTAAAAAATGTTTATCTGCAAGTGATACAAAAAGTGTTGATGATGTTGATGTCGTCTTAGCTTGAAATGCTTGATTTTGTAGCGTCCTTAACTTGATTTCTTTGATTACATAATGTGAAATGTTCTTGCTTAGAAGATCATTTTATCAAGTTGATGATGTGACGCTTTGTGCTTGTGTACTTAAGCTTAATTACAGGAGCTTGATTAAGCGTTATTATACTTAAGCTTGCTTATGAGCATGTAGTTGTTTAAGCATAACACAAAGAGATAATTTGAACACAAGTTATGCACATGCATACATTACACACGGTGTACCTAAGATCCCCTTATTCAATTTCAAGCAGATCTAAGACACAAACACCACAAAAAAATACGTCTTTATTAAATCATCAACCTTCACCTTCGAAACATCATGAATGAAATTTCTCCAACAATGAGAATGCTAAGCTTGTTGGAATGCTAAGCTCAGAAATGCTTGAAGCAACTTGTCTTCAAAACATAAGAGGAAGTTTTCAAACCGCAAGTTATAGTGTTAGAAGCTCCATTGGCAAGAATGACAATCGGTGTTCTGCAGAAAATCCTCATGCTTGTAGCGGTGGCAAGCTTCTTTTCAGCCTCATGCGACTCTTTTGTGAAAGAAAGTGATATCCTTCTTGCTTTCAAGAAAAGCTTAATAGCTCCTGACTGTGAAAACCGGTGTGGTTCTAATTGTATATTTGATTCGGGTACTTGCGAATGCTGGATGCTAAATTGTCCACCGCTATGGCTGGTGTGGAGATCAAATCGTGTCTCAAATCCCTTCACCAGATATCTGACAATGCATGATCCAACAATCTCAAATGACCTACGATTATTATGGCTTACACATTACAACTCTGGAAATGATGACGCTCTCCAACAATATGTTTTCTACCAAATTCAACATGCAGCAGCAACCAATCTTAGAGTTCTGCACATCTAATTATATGCTCTGGAAAATTTCACCATTTACGTTTTAAATGTCCTCACACAACGATCTCGACTCCTCAACCAATGATCTGCAATACAAGTAGACTGCACTAAAAATCGTTATGCAGATGTCAATGATTTCTTCCTCCTGCTAACAGAGGCTAATCTCCCTAGAGATTAAGATACGCTGAAGCGCATTATCTTCTGGTAGTGGTCTCTTCATGCCTTCATTTTGCAATGATTTACAATTTCTCCATTGTATTTATCCCTTTAAACAAAATAAAAATTCATTTTTCATTCTTCTGACAAAATTTCTTCAACACAGGCGCAAGTTCCTTCGGGATCTAATACCTAAATGATGCAGAGTCCAAAGAAACAAATTAATTAACAAAAAAAAACATAACATTTATTAAATCAATTTCTCTAGGCTCTCCCAGAGGGAGTCAAGCCCATACTGGCTCTACGTGGGTCCAATTTCACACTTTAAAGTTTTGGCGGCTACTCTTCTACAATCCAATGTTGGTCACACCTCTACGTTCCAGCTCTTGCTCCATGCACAGGATTCAACCAGCAAACATTTTTGTTTAAATAATATGAATGGCTCGACTTATCTGAAAAACAGGCATTCAGATGCCAAACATCAAATTCAAAACATGTCTTATATCCACAGGAGTTAACTAGAGCGCAGTATTGCCAGACATCAAATTGTCGTAGCAGATACACAAACTGTAGATAATTTCATGGTCAGAAGTATCTACTAGTACGAAGTTGGCAAACACAAACATAACTTAAGACTGTAGACTCAAGCATCCCTAACAGGGATTTTATTCGATTTCTTGGACTTTTTCTTCTTTTTTTTCAAGCATCCACGTTGTTGGCGATGACCCCACCTTGCAAATCTACAGAATCAATAATCTTTTCGAGTGCAAATCTACAGAATCAATAATCTGTTCGAGTCTTGGAGTTGCAGGGGAACTCCATCCCAAACATCTTTTGTTTCATCAATAGTAGAACTGCTGAGTGACTCAGTAAATTCTGTTGCACCTGCAAAAAGACTTATTAACACAGTGGCTAGACTCTTCAAAGCAACTCGATTGATCATTGCTCTCTCGCTCCCAAAGAACAAACCATTATCTCTGAAAATTCATGAATGGCGCATTGTGACAAGTTGTGATCCTAAAAATACAAGATGGAGCTACCACAATGGTGGCTCTTGGCCAGTTTTGCTATGGTTATTGATAGCAGAGTGCATAAAGTGAGGACAACCACAGATCGCTCGTAAGGCAATTGACCTTGTAGAACAACGGCTGGCTAAAGATGGTTGACCAAAATATTATGATGGCAAGACTAGTGCATATATAGGGCAACAAGCTCGAAAACACCAAACCTGGCCTGTTGCTAGGTATCTTGTTTCCAAAATGATGCTAGAGGACCCTTCTCATTTGGGAATGATCTCTCTGGAAGAAGATAAAAATATTTTGAAACCACGTCTCACAAGATCTGTTTCTTGGTCCAATCAATTGATAGCTTTTCTTCTTATGCAGGCATTCTTCCCTTGTCTGCAACAAGGAATTCCAGGTCTCCAACTTGTGCTTGTACTCGATAGATATTGAAGATAAGTCCCTCAAATAACTCACTCCCTGCGTCGAGATTTCTTCTCGATAGTCATCCTACGAGTCATTCAAGCCAATATATAGCCTGATTCATTCCTCTGGCTCCTCGATGGTTTTGGCCTTTTTGTTACAGGTTCACGCTCATGCTACAACAACCGCCTTACAAATAACTTGCAAGCTCACTGCTTTGAATGCAGCCTCCTCCCTAGCGATAGCTCTCACGTGGTTCTCACACTAATACAAGTACACAGCTTCATGTAGCGCTCAGTCAGTCAATATAGGTATGCAACCTCACACAGGTCTCACGTAGCTCTAATACCACATGTTGAAAATATCACACAGCCCTATTAAACACACACAACAAATTAACACACAATAATCAAACTAGCAACACACAAAAGACAAACTGGCGGAAAAGGGAGAGAGCCATCATGTGGTCTCTCATGCTCATGTAATTCCCTCTCTTTTTTTCAAATAATTTAATAATACATTTAAATACATGAACAAGTGGTCCTAAGATAGTGCATCTATCTTAGACTCACTTGGTTGAAACAATTTCTCAACTTACACACTAATTTAGGAGAGCTAGTTGGAGAGAATCTCCCATCCAAAACTAGACTCCTTAGTTTGAGGAATTCTCATGATTTTATTTATTTAATTTAATAATTGGATTTATTATTGATTTTTAAGAGAGTGAGGCTAACACTTATTTGACTATAATACATAAGTATACCTATAGTAACATGCCCTTAAGGTCTTCAACATTTTCTTTTGACTATTTGACTCACCTATAGCACTTTAATATGTGATATACCTATTTCAATGAGCAAGAAACTCATTGACATATATTATAAAAATAATATTTTTTTCTTAAATAAATACAAATATCAAAAGTACATTTATGAAGACCGAACCTAGTTACATTTCCTTCAACACTCCCTCTTAACTAGGGAGGTATTCATACAACATTACAAGGTGTTTGGCTATGTTTCAATCTTGAAGAATTCGCATAAGAGAAACCGGATTTGCAATCCATCTGTTATAGCATCATAATAACCAACATTATTTTCACAACAAGGCCTTGATTGACAGCTCTATCTCTCAATATATCAGAGCACAATGTTGGTGAGACCAATGACTTATAGACACCTTAGTCATTGTCTCTCAAGGTAAATACCCACCCAGGTGTTCACTGAGTATGACCTTCTAGGAATATTCTTATCTTGGGTTCCAAGCCCTCAAAGAATATCGATCCTCTTGCCTACTCTTGTCTTGGATGCCCTACACATCCTCAAAGAGTATCGGATGCTAGATGATTACCCAATCCTCTGATTCTTTCTTCCCAAATGAAGACAAGAATGTTGTGTTTATCACTTCCTCTTAATTGACGAAGACATGCCCAAGTATCCTCTGACAAGGTACTTGTCCAAGTTCCTTTGTAATTGGAAACTTGTTCTAACTCCCTCTTAGTTAGGGACTTGTCCATTCATCAAAAACTTCTTCTTCGTGGGTTCTCCAGCTGCTTGATCTCCTTCCTTCCTTTGATGTCATGAAGCATTTGTTCAAACTTCTTCTTGGTAGGGCACCATCCATCGATCACTTTCCTTCCTTCTTTGTCATGTCATTGCTTCTTTCATGGAAAGTGGCCTTCTTGTTACATATCAGGTTCTCTTGTCATCCGATTACTCCTTGTCATCTTGTCTATGCTTCGAACTACTCTTCACATGGATGCTTCTTTGTACTTTGTGTTCCCATGCTTTGATCTAGTAGCCCTTCATGACTTCATCCTAATATTCCTTCAACATTAAATGGTGCTTTTGTTGGATGGCTTCTTCGTCGCGACATCTTCGTAGAGTAGAATTAGTTATCTGCACCTTTTATATCTTCAATGCCTTCACAGGTGTCAAGGGTCCTTTGATCTTTTTCTTCCTTTGTCAGAGTTGTCATGCCTTCTTTCAGGAGATATCTTCAAAGTATATTGTCAGATAGTGATTCTTGGTGATCATGGTGTTCTTCACATGCTTGATCTCTTTATTCACTTGCTTCTTCTTGGATAGATTGGTCAACCCCCTTATGCTCCTTATGGGAGAACTTCTTCATTTCTTGCTTCTAGGACTAGTCAGCATTCCTTCACTTGCTTCTTAGTCAGCAATCTTATACTCCTTATGTGAGTATTTCCTTTTGTTGACCTTCATTGCATTGTAGTACATATCTTCAAGCATGTCATTGATGAAAGAGATTTTTTCCTACTTGATCATGTTATAGAACTATTCTCATTACTCAATAATATACATATGATAACATGACTAAACTTGATGCATACATACCTCATCTTGATTCTCCTTTGATCATCTTAGCTTCATTTGGTTGTCCTTGGTGTGGCCCTTCTTGCTTCATCTTAGCTTGCCTACATATCATCATTTTCTTGAATCCCATGAATGGGATTCCCAATGAGACATCTGCTTATGAATCTTCTTTTGAAGATTCCATCATAGGATCTTGAAGACCCTTACCTTGCAAATGTTTCTTTCATTTCGATGACGGAGGTCTTTTAAGATCCTTAATCATGATCAATTTTCTTTCATTTTGGATGAGTTCCTATTCTAGGTATGCTCCTTCTACATGAATATCTTGAGCTATATCTACCATGCTCCTATATTCTAGAAGATATTTCTAAACATGCATTTTTTTCTATTTATAAATGCTCCTTCTACATGAGTATTTTGAACTCTATGTACATCATGCTTCTAGATTCTAGAAGATGTTTCTAGCCATGCAATTTTATTTTATTCCTACATGCTTCTATCCTACTCAAAACCTTGAAAGAAGACGTTAAGTAAAGAAGTAGACTTAGTCATAGTAGAGATTCGAAGGATCTTCCTTCCTTTGCTTCTTGTCTTCTTCTTTCATTTCTTGAGTCACATGAGCTTCTTCCCTTTTTCTTTTGTTGTTGTTGTCATTCTTTGGTTTAGGACAATTCCTCTTGTAATGTCCATATTCTTGGTATCCATAGCATTGGATTTTGGACATATCTTTGTTATTTGTTCTTCGTGGACCAAATTTGCCAAATTTTCCTTTTCTCGTGGCCATGGTATCAAATGCTTGCTCCTTTGATCCACATATTCCTTTGCTTTAAGTCTTGTTCCCTCTATCTTACATAGAGACCACATTTCACTTAGTGGGGTGGCTTCCTTCTTGGCATATATGCTTGATGTGAAGTTGCCCCAATCCTTAGGTAGAGCATTGAGTACTACAGTTGTCATTTCTCTGTTAGACATGACTTCCCCTAGCTCTTGAAGTTGATCCCTCATCTCAGAGATCTTCATGAAGTAGGGAGTTATTGCTTCCTTTGATATCTTTATCTTGTACAATTCATTTTGTAGAGATATCACTTCTCCAACTGTGCTTACCGAGAATAGCTCTACTAGTTTATCATAGAATTCTTTTGATGTTTCAAGTTTGGAGACATAAGGAATGAGAGAGTCTTTGATGGATTCTATTAGAATCCTTTGAGCTCTTGTCTCATCCTTATTCTACTTGGTTAAGGCTTGAGTTTGTTCCTTAACAGGAATAGTGACATTCCCTTTGATGTGTTATGGGAGTTCATTCTCCTTGAGAAGTAAATCAATCATCTTCTTCCACGTAAGAAAGTTATTGGTTCCTACCAATTTGTTGCGTTCCTTGCAAAAAGACATTGATGTATATTTAGAAGGGGACATATACTTACTTGATAGATTTTGAGGTGCAGTAGACTTGCTTTCTCCTTGAAGACTTGATGGCTTGCCTTCCTTAGATCTTGATGTTCTTCAAGTTGATTTCTCCAAGTGGACTTGCTTGATGTAGGTCCTTCTTTGATCTACTCTTCTTGTAGGTGCCCTTTTGTAAGGCTCTTCTTCTTGCTTTATAGTCTTTCTTGATGAAAGATAGATGGTAAACCTTCTGTCCTTTGATATGATTGAGACTTCTTGGTTAGATGCTTCAACTTTGTAGATGTTCTTACTTGATGAGTGTTCTTGAAATGCCCTTTCCTTGATGTGTCACCTTAGCTTTGATCCCATGTTGAAGAATCAAGGGCAATTAGGTGTAGTGTGATTCTTCTTGACTTGATAACAATTTGTGGAGTCTTTTTACTTTTCTTGTTAGTTTAATATTTTTCTTCTTATTAATGCATGTGTGTGTACTTCATCAAACTGCTACCAAAAACATAAGAAAAAGAACACAAGATGTTGGCTCTCTACCAGGGCCAAAACCTCTCTTCTCTTGAGAGGAAAACCCTTTAGTAAGTTTCTCCTATTGAAGCTTCTTATTGATCAATGCCAAACCCTAGACCCTTGACTAGAATGTCATCCAAGCACAATTCAAGTCCTTCCTTTCTGCACTTTGGTCCCCGGCACTTTGTTTCCCCACACTTCATCCTCCTTCCAACTATTGTTAGATCTTGTTGCACTTGCTCTAGAAGAGATACCTTGATGAGATCCTTTCCTTATGATGATCCCTTCCTTCTCTTCACCAACCAATGAACTTGCATGACTGTAATGGGAGGGTTGTTATGACAACAAAGACAACCTCCTTACCTTCGCACGTGTGGCTGTTTTCCTTGTGATGTTGACCACTTCCTTCTTCGCTTGAGTGAGGGGCCTTATAAGCCTACATAGATTGCCCAACCAACGAAGTCATGTGACTGTGATCTTATTGTTGATATGACCACAGAATGTCGTTCATCTTCTCACATGTGCGATTGTATTTACCCTAGAAAACAACCTCCAACCTTTTCTTATACTTTCCCTTACTTCGATGCACTTGAGGCTTCTCTTCTTCACTTTTTCTTCCCTTAGATTCATCTTCCTTGCTCGTTGATTTCAAAGGAATGAGTGTGTTCTATATAGAGGAGTGGACAACGTCTATATATAGAGGATTGTCCCTCCTTTATGCTGACTTGAGGCCGACTATAAGGCTGCAGGCCGACTTGACATATATATAGTTTGGATTGCTTCTTTGATGGTGTCACATGCTTGACTTTGCTTGGAGGTGACTTCTTTGACTATAAAACATAAGTATACATATAGTAACATGCCCTTAAAGTCTTCAACATTTTCTTTTGACTATTTGACTCACCTACAACACTTTAATATGTGTTAGACCTATTTCAATGAACAAGAAACTCATTGACATATATTATAAAAATAATATTCATTTTCTTAAATAAATACAAATATCAAAAGTACATTTATGAAGACCGAACCTAGTTACATTTCCTTCAACATAGTGGATCCCAATGAGCACATTTCTTTGGAGGAACATTGACGCCTTTGAAGGAGGAATGTTGGACCTTACCTAAGAATAGTTCATACCATGAAGCCTTACTTGTTAATGACATCACCTTGAAGCTTGACATATGTGCTCTTAGATTCAAGTGTTTCACATGTGTGGACCTACTTGCCATAGATAAGTTTGCTTGTAAGGGTTTAGGCCAACTTTATATTGTTGAGAAAAATGAGAGACATTTTACATCAAAATAATCATCATTATAATATATCCTTTGTGTTGTCTTGTAGTGAGAAAGACGTTAAGGTCCATGAGGAAACCTTAAAGAGGTTGATGAGGAAACCCTAAGAAAGGATATGAAGAAATAAATACGTTGAAAAAAATAACTATTAATTCATTATGTTTGTTGGAACATTGGGAGTAGCACAGTCTCTCTCATGTAGTCATCATTGTATCATCTCTCTTCTCTTAGGCACTAGGGTTCTTAAAAAAGTCCAAGCTTGTTCTAAATTATGGGTTTCACCCTAAGGTAAAGAAGCTAGAGTTTACCTTGTAGAAGATTGATTAAGGAGAGAGAAACATCATAAGCACTTGTGGGAATCAAGTGTTGAAACCAAAGAGAAGTACCTTCTGTTTATGTTTATTTGTAAGAGATCTTTGGTGGAGACTAGGGTTTTCATTGCTTTTATTAGTCATCATTATGAGAGCTAGAAATTGTACCTAGTTTATATGTGTGTGTGTGCGCGCGTGCGTGCACGCACATGTGTGTGTATGCATGTGTGTGTGTGCGTATGTGAAGTTTTTTATCTCTCCAATACTTTTGTAATTGCATATTTGAATTTCAGTTTGCATTGTCTTCGCGATTTAATAATTCCAACAATTATTATTCATGGTGATTTGACATAATTAAGGGTTGAAAGTGTTAAGTGATTTAACATAATTGGAAGATAAGATATTAGATTTTCTGTTGTAAAATTTGTTATATCAAAGTAATTTTCAGTTCTGGATTATGCTTTAAAAGTGTGCCCTAAGGGCTAAAAATTGTTTGCATATGTTTGATATATTTTCTTTTAGGCTTCCTAATGTGTTGAGATGAAATATTGACCATTGTTTTTTGTTGCAAATTAACATTTCAGATCAACTCCAAAACTAGAGTTCACAAGAACTATATCGATCAAACCTCCTTTTGTGGTGAAATTTGTAAGTTTTACATTAAAAGTCAAAGAATACAAAACTTTATAAAGATAATTGAACTTGTGTTCATTTTTGTAACTATTCATCTTCATACACAATAGGAAATATTTAATGGAATTCACAAAAGATGTTTTGGAAGAGAAGATAAAATATCATAAAGCTCAAGCTTCTAGTTTTCTTTCTATAAATATTTTACATTATATGATTTAGTTTTATTTTCAAATCAACAAACCTACACAAAATATACAAATTAAATTATCAATTATATTCTACTACACCATCACTTGAATATGGTGCAATGCATTGAAGAATTTTATTTCAACCTTAACCTCAATTTAGTTTAAGTCCAAATAACATGTAGTTTTAAAATATTTAACTCTCATTATCATTTTTTCATTTAACTTGTATTCACTTAAAAATTATAATGATTAGCTATGATTTTGGCATATTATTATGATTAATTTAAAATATTCTCATAAATATTGAATCCAACCTGCAAGTAACCATTATATTTCAAAAAATGTCATTCTTTTATTATCTATATAAAACACTTTAAATGCACTTTTAGCTATAACATTATTAGATAACTATACCCTTTATCCACACCTCATAAACTCACCATTGTTTATTAAACTTTATCATCCCTACGAAGCTCTACTAATGCACATTTCATAAACTCACCATTGTTTATTAAACTTTATCATATGATTTAGTTTTATTTTCGAACCAACAAACCTACACAAAATATACAAATTAAATTATCAATTATATTCCACTACACCATCACTTGAATATAGTGCAATGTATTGGAGAATTTTATTTCAACCTTAACCTCAATTTAGTTTAAGTCCAAATAACATGTAGTTTTTAAATATTTAACTCTCATTATCGTTTTTTCATTTAACTTGTATTCACTTAAAAATTATAATGATTAGCTATGATTTTGGCATATTATTATGATTAATTTAAAATATTCTCATAAATATTGAATCCAACCTGCAAGTAACCATTACATTTCAAAAAATGTCATTCTTTTATTATCTATATAAAACACTTTAAATGTGCTTTTAGCTATAACATTATTAGATAACTATACCCTTTATCCACACCTCATAAACTCGCCATTGTTTATTAAACTTTATCATCCCTACGAAGCTCTACTAATGCACATTTCATAAACTCACCATTGTTTATTAAACTTTATCGTATGATTTAGTTTTATTTTCGAATCAACAAACCTACACAAAATATACAAATTAAATTATCAATTATATTCTACTACACCATCACTTGAATATAGTGCGATGTATTGAAAAATTTTATTTCAACCTTAACCTCAATTTAGTTTAAGTCCAAATAACATGTAGTTTTTAAATATTTAACTCATTATCATTTTTTCATTTAACTTGTATGCACTTAAAAATTATAATGATTAGCTATGATTTTGGCATATTATTATAATTAATTTAAAATATTCTCATAAAAATTGAATCCAACCTACAAGTAACCATTACATTTCAACAAATGTCATTCTTTTATTATCTATATAAAACACTTTAAATGCACTTTAAGCTATAACATTATTAGCTAACTATACCCTTTATCCGCACTTCATAAACTCACCATGTTTATTAACCTTTATCATCCCTACGAAGCTCTACTAATGCACATTTGTTTTCTTATTACATAATTATACCCTTTCACACCACCCTCATAAATTTTTTAATTAAATTTTTAATAAACAATGTAAGGAATTTTTCCTGCACAAAAAAAGGTACAAGATAAAAAAATAAAAATTAATTAAAATGTTATTTTCTATTATCCAATATCCATGAATTTGCTCTCTTACATGTTTATTTAATAAAAAAACAAAGCAAAGTTCATATCTCAGCAACAACCAATTTATACCATTTCCTTTCCAATTTTCACGTTTGATGTGATGTTGAAATAGTGAAGTCATCTCAATCTGCAAACAAAAATAAGTGAATAACACCAAAAACGTGCAAAATTATAAAAAATAATTAGAATGTTATTTCCGAACATTCAATATCTATGAAATTGCTCTATTATATGTTTATTTAGTGTGAAACAAAGCAACAAGCAAAGACTGATTACATCTTAAGAACAACCAAATTATACCATTGTTTTTCCCAACTAAAATTTGAGGTGATGTTGAAATAGTGAAGCCATCTCAATCTGCAAAAAAAATAGTGAATAATATTAAAGACTGTTTGATAATAGAAAAACACAAAAAAACCCTTTGGGATAATTTTGTAACAATTATTGAATGCATTTTATCACATTCATATTAGATATTACTCATCATTTATCTCTATAAAGTCAACTACACTCTAGAGCCTATGAAAAGCCATGAAGGCTAATAACACAGACAACCCAATGAGAAATGTGAAAAGCCATCTTTTGGATAAGTTTATAACAATTTTTTAATCCATTTTATCACATATTCATATTAGATATCATTCATAATTTATTTTATGAAAAGCCATCTTTTGGATAAGTTTATAACAATTTTTTAATCCATTTTATCACATATTCATATTAGATATCATTCATAATTTATTTTCATAAAATAAATCAACTGCAACCTATGAAAATCTATGAAGGCTCGTGATAAAGAAAACACAATTGGAAATGTGAAAAGGCCATAAAATGGTGACACGATTGATTGAATATCAACATATATATATCAGAGGAGCAATATGTTTTAAATGTAACAAATAGCTATATCTGATTAGATTTTGAGGTACTTTCAAAGTGTTTACACCATGATTGGAGTTGCTTCATGTGATCTCTAGTATATATTTTGATGCTTACCCTTGATTGTATCTTAGTGAACATACACAATGGAGATAGTTTCCTCATGGATTGTCCTACCTTGAATTGATGGCTTATGTGGTGCACTTAATTAACAGGACCTATGTGTCATGGTGACATTCTTCATGTGGCACATGTGAAGGGCTTGGTTGCTTTTTTTTGGGAGGGAGGACCTACTTGGAAAAACATTCAGTGTTTAGGAGGATGGTGTCAAGCCCTAAATAGCATGAGAACACTTGGTTATTCACTTGGAGGCCTATGCTTGACTTCAAGGGAACTTGGTTTGAGGAGTGTTTAAGGAAGTACGTTGAACCTAGATGAGTACATATCTTAGGAGGTAGTATTGGACCATTAAAGGCCCTTGGAGGAGTGTTGGACCTTTCTTATGGAATGCTCAACTTGAGACCTTTGCTTGTTGGATGATACTTATCTTGGAGTTTGACATGTGCCATGTGGGCCTATCTAATGATTAGTTAGGTTGCTTGTTTGTGGACCTTGTCCACTTTACTATTGTTGCCTTCCTCACCTATCATATATACAAAGGGAGTAGAGAGATTTTCAGTCATCACATTGATCTTATATTTTGTATTAGAAATGTAAGAGCTAAGGAAAACTTGTCTCTTTCATTTGTACATTTCCTTCATTGTACTTTGCACTCTTGGCTACTATCCTAGGGTTCTTGGGTCGATGCAAGAAAGGTGTTAATGTTAGTGTTTGCACTGAGACAAGGGAAGCTAATGTTTAGGAGAAACTGTAGATGAGCAAAGGGGGCACTTGTTCTTATCGTTCTTGAGAGAGAAGAAGATTATGGATTTGTGGCAATGGAAACCCTATTATTACTTGGAGTGCTTGATGTGAAAAAGATAGTGGAAGACTATTTTATTTTCTCTTGTACACTTGTGTGATGCAAGTGCATATGTCCAAGAGGACTTGTAAGTGTGTATGCTAGCTCATTATGGATCTTTAGTGGAGTGACTAGCTTTGCTTGGAAGTGACTCCTGGCAAGGCAGAGTTGGTGGCTAGAGTTTGATAGTTGGCGTGATGTTAGCTTGTTGAGGTTGCCTTAGCCAGGGTTTGGAGAGCATTGGAGATGTCCTAACTTGCGATAAGCTTGGAGGACTTACTTGTACCAACATTGGATAAACTCTTGCTATGTACTTCTAACTTCATTTTTATGTATGTATGAAGTATGTTTTATTGTCCAAACTTTGTATACTTGCATATCTAATTTTCAACTTATATCCTCATTGTGAGTTAGTTTTTGGGACTACTTGGTATGCAGATTTATCATGATCAATGCAAAAAAAAAAATTGATTTGACAAACCTATAGAAGCCAAATGAGTAGATTTACGGTTGTAATAAATCTATTTTGATAAAGTAATTGTCAAATCTATTATGTTTTGGGAATTGTGCCCCAAGTACTAGAAAAATATCTCTTGAAAAAATAAGAAAACTACATATATAGTTAAAACATTGAGACAAACGAAAATCCTATTAGTACATGGACACATATATTTATCCATAGAAAAAACTAAAAAAACCTTATAAAAGGCTCTCAATGGTCGGCACCACAAGGCAAAATACAACTATAGAATCAATTTTTAAAGGTGGAAATCAACATAGTAGGAAGTGTCCCTATTGGAGACATTGGAATATCGTCTTATGCTTGTTTTCTTTAATTCTCCTTTTTGCCCATTTGATATGCTATATTGGGAGAATTTTTCACATCTTATAAGGGGAATGCTTCAAAGTTGAATTTCTTTTGGGGCAGGGGGGGTGGGAGGAGCGATCATGGCATCATAATGTAATACTCAGGGTGATACTTTTCTCATGATCATGGCATCATAATGTATTTTTGGGGTATTACAGTGTATTAGTCCAATTATTGATGGGTGACTAAGTGAAAATAAATTCTAGAGTGGTTTTTCTTATTTTTATGTGAGATCAAGCCATTTTGTTTTAGAAGAATAGCCAAATAAGTATGAAATTTGCTTAAATAAAGTGAAAGAGGGAAGAAATAAAAAGCTTATTTCGAAGGGGAAACCTCCTTTAAATCCTATGTTTATAAGTAACTCTTGATGATCTCTAAAATTATATCTCCTTGGTATATATAGGAAACAAATAGTACAACTCAGTGTTGTAGGGAAGCGCCCACCCCCCCGTCACCCCCCGATCCCGCTCCCAATCCGTGCTCCGAGAGGGAGCGACTCGGGAATGGGTTGGGAACGTGCTCCTAGTAAAAAAATTTGCACTCCCTGCCAATTTCGGGAGCGGTCAGGGAGCAAATGCTCCCAACCGCTCCTAGAGCAACGCGCATGGAGGGCAAGAGCGAATCGGTGAAGAAAAAAAAAAACGGCGTTAAAAAAATCGAATTTTTTTTATAAATTGGGGGAGGGAGGGGCATAAGGGCTTCATTGTGACTATGAGAGTTGATTGAGAGGCTCATTTGAGAGAGGGAGATTGAGAGTGTGAGATTGAGAGCGTGAGAGTGAGGACTAAGGAGCAAGGAGAGAGTGAGACTGAGAGAGAGCAAGGTGCCAAGGAGAGAGCAAGGAGCAAGGAGAGAGCAAGGAAAGAGCAAGGAGCAAGGGGAGATTGGACACATTTGAGGTAGGTTTGCTGCTCTACAATGTTGAATAGAATGTTTAGCAAATTTTTTTTTAATGTTTATTAAATTATTCCTAATTTCTAAATAAATAAATATTTTTTTTTCTATTTCGGTTTCCCATTCCCATCGGGCCATTCCCATTCCATTTTATTAAATTTTGCAGATTCAAAACTACAAATTTCAAACATCATGGTTATATTTCTTGGTATTTTCTTCTTCTTGGTTCCTTTTCTGGTTATTATGGTGCTAAAGAGTAGGAGAAGGAGGGTTCAAAATGAAGAAGGGGATGAAGAAGGGGGACAAAGTGGATTTGATGAAAACCCCGGTGAGGAGGAGCTAGAGGAGAGTGAACATGATTCAGCTCAAAAAACTAAACAAGACCAAACCCCATTGTGGAAATATGTTAACAGACCTAAAGCAGGGAAAAGGGGTGGAATCACTAAATTTCATTGCCCCCATTGCAACAATAATTACATAGGTTCATACACCCGTGCCAGAAAACACCTTTGCGGGAAAATGCCATGGGATGGAGATAAACAAATAGGAATCAAAACTTGTGCAGGTGTGTCAACAGCAGATAGAGCCAAATACATAAGGGAAGAGCAGGAAGCCCAATACAAATCTAAAAAATCAAGGGGTTTCTTTGAACCAAGCTCACAATCACAAGCACAAAGAACTCCTTCAGCATCCTCCCAAGGCAGTGGATATGGAGGCACATGGTCACCAGCTATAAGACGTAGAACCATATCAGATTTCCTTAATGAAGGGTGTAGGAATGATGTGGATTCAAAAGTTTACAGGTTTCTCTATGCATGTGGGATACCATTCAATGTTCTTCGCTCACCTTATTGGCATGAAATGGTTTCTGCCATAAATGATGCCCTAAAGGATACAAGAGCCCTGGGTATGACAAGGGCAAGAACCGTTGGATCTTGATCATGAAAAAGCAAAAATATCACATTCTTTGAATAGAATGACAAGTTCTTGGACTGACCATGGGGTGTCCATTGTATCTAATGGATAGACAAATTTAAAAGGCAAGCCATTGATAAGTGTTTTTGTTGTGTTTGTTAGTGGTGCCATCTTTGTTTCAGCATATGATTACTCAGACAAGTTCAAGATCGGCATCAACATTGTAGAAGCATTACTTGAAACAATTGACCGTATTGGGCCATACAATGTCATCCAAGTCATCACTGATAATGCTCCTAATTGTAAGGCAGCAGGAGCAATTATTTAGGATAAATACCCCAACATATTTTGGTTTGGGTGTTTGGTTCACACATTGAACCTTTTGATGCATGATGTTGTTAAGAACAAAAATAAACAATACAAATGGATTGGTGATTTGTACAAAAAAGGCAAACAAATGATAAAATTTATTACAAATCATAGATATACCCATGGCCTTTTCTGCAATCACTCAAGATTGGAGTTGTTGAAGATTGCGAGGACTAGATTTGATAGCTATTACCTCACCTTCAAGTGCCTTTTGAAGGTAAGAGAGTCATTGCCTAGCATGGTATCAAGTCCACACTGGCAAGTATTAAAGGAAAGGACTACAAATGTCGCTGACAGGCAAGGTTTTGAACTGGTGGAGGAGGCTGCTCTTGATGGTATGTTTTGTGCACGTGTGAGGCAAGTATTGGATTTCACCAAGCCCATTTATCACATGATTCGGTTTGCAAATACAGATAAACCAGTGATTGGCGAGGTGTATGAGCATATGGATACCATGTTGGGGCAAATAAAAGATATTGTTCATAACAATGAGCCCAACTTGTACAAACTGATTCACAATTTTGTGTTTGTACAGTGGAATAAACTTAATCTTCCACTACATTGCTTGGTGTATATCCTTACACCAAAATACTACTCTACATCTTGGTTGGGCCAACCTACACTAGGGGGTGGGGTTAGGGCCAAACCCCATACAGATGAAGAGGTATCTAAAGGATATTTGGAAGCATTAGAAAAATTGATACCTAACAGGGAGGAATGTGCTAGTGTGCGTCTTGAAATAGACAGATACTTCAGTAACACTGGTTTGTTTGGTACCTTCCATGCAATGGAAGATAGAGATAGATTTGATGCTCTCACATGGTGGGAAACATATGGCGGCCATGGACTTTTGCCAAAATTGGAAAAAAAAGTTCTATCACAGGTTGTAAATACTTCTTCTGCATAGAGGTGTTGGAGCACCTACAGCTTCACACATAATGTGAAAAGAAACAAACTCAATGAAAACCGGGCAGAAAGCTTGGTTTATGTGCACTACAACTTGAGGTTGTTGAGTCATTACTGTGATCGGGCTTATGAAGATCCAACATATAAAACTTGGGACAACCACCCAGAGGATGACAATTTGGAGGATGGCACTATACATCTTGAAGAACTGGAAGAGGAACTTATAAGGGAGGAAGATGAAGCAGTAGCCATGCCACCTCCACCATCCAGTAGCAAAGCTCGAGTTCCAAGTCTTGTTCCTTTGTCGTCGCCACCTCCATCTACACCCTCACGTGGAGACTCCTAGAAGACCACCATGACCTGCTCATACATTAGACTCTCGTGGCAAGGGCCACACGCAGTAGTAGATAATAGATTTACAGTTTACTTGTCTTTTCTAATTTCTATTAGTTTTCATAACTATTGAGTCTTGACTCTTGACTCTTTCATATCATAATGATATTTTTTGTAAACAATATATGACTATGAGTTGTGACAATGAAAGTTTGAAGTTTGAAGTTGGCAATTATAACTCATTGGTAATGATTCTGAATTATGAATATGATGCTTCGTGAAAGTTGTTTCATTTCATTTCATAATTCATTTTATAGCATTTCATTTCATGTTAAGTTGTTAATAGTTAGATATTATTTCTTGTAATTAAACAGCTTACAAGTACAACTTTGGTGATCAATGATGATAAATGTTATATATTGAATTTTGAATTTTGAAAGCTTGAAGTTGAAACTATAAGATTGATGAATCATGATTCACGAGACTCAATTGTGGACGTGGTTGATGAAGATTATAACTTCTAGATGATTGATGTTATATGGTTCAATGATCATCATTGTATTTTTATGTTTTTTATATCTAATTCATCACTCTACATGTTTTTGTTGACATATTTGTATCAAAATATAAAAAATATATATATTATATAAAAATCGCTCTGGGATTTGCTCCCAAACCGGGAGCTTTTGAAAATGTCGCTCCCGCTCCCGTTTTCGCTCCCGCTTTTGCTCCCGCTCCCAAGTAACATTGGTACAATTACAAATAATAAACCAACCAACATGTTAGCTTTTGGATTTATTCCAAAGGCATTTTCACCTTGTTAGGAGAGTGCTAGGTCTCTTATTCCCCTGGTCATACTTCATGGACATATGGATGGTTTAGTTTGGGTGGATGCTTAACCTTAGAGTGCTAGTGTAGTGCCTTTACCTAGGAGGTTGTTACCTTGATTGATCGTTAAAACATAATAATAATAATAAATAATGATATAATTAAATTTAATGAAAGGTCAAAGGGTACGTAACCCCTCACCTTGTGATGGTCTACTTATAAGCATTAATTGGTCACAAGGTGAAGGGTTATGTCCCCTTTGAACATTCATTAAATTTAATTATATTATTATTATTATTATTATTATTATTATTACATTAGAATGATAATTAACCCATTGGGTGTCCAAAATGGGGTAATCGGTTGCTCAATTAAGGGAGGTACCCAATTAGAAGGAAGAGCATTAGACACTTGGAGGAGGGAACTTAACGCTCATAATTTAGAACCATGCAATATACACCTTGAAGGTTGGAGACCTAACTTGAGGATGCTTGCAAGGGAGAGCATACTTCATAGAGGTTGGTTTTGAACCCATAAACATATCTTGAGGAGGAGCATTGGATCTTAGTGACCACCTTCTACTTCTCCAAGTAAATCGTTTTGCATTGTGATGCCTATTGTATTGGTTTGCCATGAGTTCTCTGATATCTTCACATGGACGTATGACGATAAAAAAGTATATGATGAACAAGTGATCGAGCATACGATGCCAGATGTGAGGCCTATTATCACTCCAGGAAACTCTCCTAGGTTGCAGTTCGGAGATGCCTGGTAACATATAATCTTCAATATTGTTCTCAGAACTATTGGAATGGATGATGGTTTGGATCAAGCCAGATAACCATTTAAACTACGTTTTTACTCAAGACATGCATGAACACCCTCAGCTCATAAGGCTTTAGACCACTAATGCTCAATAGTTTGTAGATTCAATGAATGGATGGACAATATTGACCACACCGGCAGACGCATATATATAAACACATATGAATGGCTAGCTACAGGCAGCAAATGAGAATACTGATTGTACTGGCAGATGCATATATAATAACACATATGAATGGCTAGCTACAAGTAGCAAAGAAGCTTGCAAATCTAATTTATCAACGCAGAGATAAGATGACAGTTATCTGGCATTAGATACAAAAGAAACATGAACAAACTGTTCAAGTGCAAGCTTTAAACAGAAAAGAAGATGAACGTTGAACATATAACAACAAAAGAAGCTTGTATTGCTAATAAATGAAGATGAGAAGCCTGACTAGCAAAGTCTCAATACTCTCCAGAAGTTGAACCCTTGTTACATTTAGTTTTCAGCCTTTTATAGGCCTTTTACAATGCTCCTGAGCTCTCAAAGGCTCAGAGTCTTAATCTATCCTCTCTGTCCCTTAACTGTTTGATTCCTTGAATAGGCAAGCATGGCTCGGAAGTTTTCTCCTTCTGACAAAGGAATAACCACATTATGGTATTTTGGTTGCACTGGCAGGGATCTCTCTCGTGCCATAGATGCCCCATGATCTCTTTAGGTGATTCGGTTGTGTTGCGTTGTCTGCTCCATGATAGTTTCTGTTTGTTTTGGTTGTGTCATGCTGTGTTTTCACCTTTCCCCTTCCGGCCTTCTGTCTCTGTCTCCCAGCCTCTGTTAGGTGATGGAATGGGCCTATGTGCCTCTGTGATCCCTTTAAAATGCTTAATAATATTGTTTTTTGTTCTATACAGAAAACGTTGTAATACTGAGAAATCCCACCCATTTTGTTTCTTTCGGACTTCAAAAGTCCTCAAGTAAGGTTTATTTATCTATCGGGTCCACCCTTTGGGTCACTATCACAAGTTGTTGATGGTCTGGCCTTGTGTATTTTCTTTGTATTCTAGAATACGTAAAAACACTGAAAATATATGAAAAATGGCTTTGGCGGACTTCAAATATTATATATTTCACTTCCCGGACCCTTTCGAGTCCGGGACCCATCGCAATCGGCGCTGCCCTATTTCCCTTTGTATTTCATTATATAACGAAAATACATAAAATGCATTAAAAATGGCTTGCCCGCGGACCTGAAATATTATGCAATATTGTTTATAATCCCATCGGGTCCGGTTCATCGAGTCAGCGTCGCTCCTTAATGTTTCTCCAATTGCGATCCGCCGATGCGATGTGGACCGTCGATCTACGCACGCGATCGACGATCCACGTTTAATTGTCGATCGCAATCGCAATGCCCACTGTAATCACCGATATGCCTCCGCCGATGCAACCCGTCGATCCGATCATCGAAGATCGTTGATCGGCAGTGTCTTGCGTCGATTGCCACTGCTCGCCGATCAGATCCGCCACTTAGATCTAGGTCGTTGATCAGTCAGATCGGACGGTTGTCATGCATTTGGATTGTTAAGCCTGTGATACATGGTTTTTTCATGGTTTCTGAGTGTTTTAGCCTCCCAATAGTGCATTTCCGCCCTTTGAAGGGCTCTCCTCTTACGCTGGTTTTGACCTTTGAATGATCCTTAAGCAAATTTCGAAGCCTTTAAGGGCATATTTGGATCCATTGGCATGATTTTTAAGCAAATTTGGAGACTTTGGGGCATATTTGGATCCATTAGTGGGCCATTTGCCAACAAAGCTAACACTGGCTCCTTCTGGAGATGAAAGCCTCCCTGTGAAGTTTCAAGAACTACAAAACAATGCCTTTCCCCTGTAAAAAACAAGATCAAATCTTCCTCCTAGTGTTGCATTGGTCATGGAGTCTATTTAGCATGAAATAAAAACTTGAAAAAACATATTTACAATACCAAGGCTTGAAAGCTTTAACTAAAATAAAGTTTGAAGAACAGCCCATTGACTGGGCCATCAAAAACATCTCTTCCTTCCTTTAATGCATCCCTTTTGAGAAAACAGTCACCAAACTGAAAATTGACCCTTTTTACCTTTCTATCAAATGTTTCTTTCTCTTGGTCAATGTGCATATCAGCAAAATCATCAAAGACTTGCAAAAGCCTATTAATTTGATCATCTACTCCAAAAACTTTCCAACATTTGGCATTATCAGGCAGAGATGGTCTATATTTCACCTCATCTTTGTATGCTTTCAGCCTTGGATGTTTTGTTTGGAAGGTTTTGTACACTTGTTGAATGATAAGGTCTGCTTCATACTCTGCTATGTCATTTGTGACGTGAAGAGTTAATATAAAAAATGAATCAATGCATTCCTCTGTGGGGCTACTCCTGCAGCTTCCTTAGAGCAAGCTCCTTCAAAGAACATGTCCCAAATCTGTGGGCCTTCTTCCTCTGTGATCTGGCAAACTGGTTTCTTAAGCTAAGTGGAGGCCAACTGAGATTCTTCAATCTGAAGAAAACAAGCTCCAAAATTAGTGTCAACAGCATAGATGGGATGGTTAGTGGGATTCCTCTCATCACTGATGGTATAAGCCAACTAAGCTTCTTTGTATAATCTCCTTCTTACACCTCCATAAACTGGGACAGTAGCATAGGATATATCATTTTGCAATGTTCCACCTAATCTCTTGATCCAACCTCTGGAAAGTAACATGCCAAACTTGGGGGGGACATCTGCTACCACAATATCCATCATCATGCTTTTCATGTGCAACTGAGACAAAGTGATGGCTAGATTCTTGATTAGTCCCAGGCATTCCACTTTTCTAGAGTCAAAAGAAAACAAGTCATGATAAGGCTTGGTAATGTCAAGACCTAATTTATCCATGACAGCCTTGGGCATTAGATTACCGCTGGCTCCAGTGTCCAGAAGGCAATTGTTAAGGATTTTATCATGAATAGATAGAGAAAAATACTTTTCTAGAGTCGAAAGAAAACAAGTCATGATAAGGCTTGGTAATGTCAAGACCCAATTTATCCATGACAGCCTTGGGCATTAGATTATGGCTGGCTCCAGTGTTCAGAAGGCAATTGTTAAGGATTTTATCATGAATAGATAGAGAAAAATAGAATGATGGGGAGTTGTCTTCACAATTTTCAATCATTGGGTTGAGAATAACAGTTGGTTGGTCATCTTGCAGATTTACAGAGTCAGTGGAGACTTGGATGGCTTTAGGCTCAAGAGCCTCAAGGATAAATGTCTTGAAGGACTCATTCTTTACTAGTTCAATCAGAGGCATAGGTATTCTTAGCTTCTGAATTTCTGATTGAAAACTGAAAGAAGAAGGGGACTTGTCGAGGCCTCTTACCTCTATGGTTGGAGCTTTGAGGATGATAGGATCAACTGCTGGTTGCTTCTGCTTATTTGCTCGCTGTACTACGGGGACAACAGCTCTTTGAATAGGAGCTTCCTTGGCATTATTCATCTTTGACCTCAGATTATTTCTTTTCTGATTTTCAGTTTGTAGAACAGCTTCACCGTCCCACTCTTGGCTGATTTGGTTATTGAATAATGACTTTTCATAGGCAACTAAGGTGAAAAAAGGGGCACTGCCTTTGTCTTCCATACAATGGATCTCATCATCTTCTTCAAACTGCTCTTCTTCCATGACTCCATTTTGAAAAGGGGTCTTCACCCTTTGGTCTTCATTGGCATCTTTGTTTCTTTGCAAGATCTGCAACTGGTCATTTGCCCTTCTATTTGGATTTGGAGGAGCAAAGGTATTAGGAACTCTTCCTTTCCCAGAGTGCTGCTCAACCTTTAATTTGTATATTTCAGATGCTAATGACTCTATCGTCTTGGTCATTTTATCTATCTTGGGATCTGAGGATGATAAAGGCTTGCCCCTCTATCTCCTTCTATCAGCATTACCTTTAAGCTTTTCTGCAACCACGATGTTTGATTCTAGTTCTAAGGTTGCATCTTGCATATCAGCCAAAGAAGCACATTGCCTCTCCCTCAACAGTAAACATAAGTCAAAATCAAAGGCACTAGCATAGATGAGTCCAGCAGAGGTAGTGGTGGGTTTTACTTCAGCTAGTATCTTGATGTACATGCGGTTAAACCTCTTATTAAAATCAAACAGCAACTCACCATTTTCCCTCTTTAAGTTCCCAAACTCAGTGTGGTAGTAGAGGAGATCCTTCTTATCCCCCCAATGCTTTAGAAATGCATCATCTAAAGCCTCAATATTTGCTACAGATCTCGGGGTTAGTTCTCTAAACCATTTTCTAGCCTCTCCATCTAGGCTTTGAACAAAAACTCTCATCCAGACATCATCTTCACTAATGTCCAGGTTATCAGCATAGCTATAAAATGACTCAAGATGTTCTTCAGCTGTAACACCTTCAGTGCCAGAGAACTTAAGCATATACAAAGACTCTCATCCAGACATCATCTTCACTAATGTCCAGGTTATCAACATAGCTACTCAAGATGTTCTTCAGCTGTAACGCCTTCAGTCCCAGTGAACTTAGGCATATACTTTTGATATTCTCCAGTAGGCAAGGCATTCAAAGGAGTGGGCAGTATTAGAGGTCCATACCTAGCAACTATGAGTCTTTCCATTTTGGTAGGTGCTTGTGGGCCTACCATAGTTGTGGTGGCTAAAGACTACTGGCAGTCTAAATGATAGAGGGTTGAGGAGTGATTGATAGGACTAAAGGAGTATGATGGATAGGAGGTGAGGTTTCCTTTGGGCTTATAACAAAAGGAAAACCTAAAGAATAAGGAGCTTTATGAATCTCTGAGAGTTTTTCTTCGCTACTAGCATTAAATGATATACTCTCAACATGTATTTGTTCTATTATAGGATTTTCTTGAAGAGATATAGGAGATTGTTTAGGTTTACATGAACCTGATGCTCCTTTCTACAATACCTTTCTTTCTTTGATGATCTTTTCAGGGTCAGCATGTGGCTTTTGAGGATTTCTCTGAGTATGCCTCACAAACTAAGCCAAAACTATGAAGTGGAGTCGCCAAGAGGTTCGGCCTCCAGTAGAGTTGCCAGATAGATGATTACAGCCAAAAAAGTGCCCAGAGTTTGTCTATCATCAAAGTTGGATCTATGTCGTTTCCCAGGGAAGCTGAGCTTCAATTTCCTCTCCCTGGCAGCAGCACCAATTATGTTATCACTCCAGGAAACTCTCCTAGGTTACAACTTGGAGATGCCTGGTAACATATAATCTTCAATATTGTTCTCAAAACTATTGGAATGCATGATGGTTTGGATCAAGCCAGATAACCATTTAAACTATGTTTTTACTCAAGACATGCATGAACACCCTCAACTCACAAGGCTTTAGATCACTAATGCACAATAGTTTGTAGATTCAATGAATGGATGGAGAATACTAACCATACCGACAGATGCATATTATAAACACATATGAATGGCTAGCTACAAGCAAGAAATGAGAATACTGACTGTATTGGCAGATGCATATATAATAACACATATGAATGGCTAGCTACAAGCAGCGAAGAAGATTGCAAATCTAATTTATCAATGCAGAGATAAGATGACAGTTATCTGGCATTAGATACAGAAGAAACATAAACAAATTGTTCAAGTGCAAGCTTAGAACAGAAGAGAAGATGAACATTGAACATATAACAGCGAAAGAAGCTTGTATTCCTAATGAATGAAGATGAGAAGCTTGAATAGCAAAGTCTCAATAGTCTCCAGAAGTTGAACCCTTGTTACATTTAGTTTTCAACCTTTTATAGGCCTTTTACAATGCTCTTGAGCTCTCAAAGGCTCGGAGTCTTAATCTATCCTCTCTGTCCCTTAACTGTTTGATTCCCTGAATAGGCAAGCATCGCTCGGAGGTTTTCTCCTTCTGACAGAGGAATAACCACATTCTGGTATTTTGGTTGCGTTGGCAGGGATCTCTCTCGTGCCAGAGATGCCCCATGATATCTTTAGGTGATTCAGTTGTGTTGCGTTGTCTGCTCCATGATAGTTTCTGTTTGTTTTGGCTGTGTCGTGTTGTGTTGTCGCATTTCCCCTTCCGGCCTTCTATCTCTGTCTCCCGACCTATTAGGTGATGGAAAGGGCCGCGTGCTTCTGTGATCCTTTTAAAATGCTTAATAATGATTGTTTTCTGTTCTATACAGAAAACGTTGTAATACTGAGAAATCCCACCCATTATGTTTCTTTCGAACTTCAAAAGTCCACAAGTAAGGTTTATTTATCTATCGGGTCTACCCTTTGGGTCGCTATCACAAGTCGCTAATGGCCTGGCCCTGTGTATTTTCTTTGTATTCCGGAATACGTAAAAACACTAAAAATATATGAAAAATGGCTTTGGTGGATTTCAAATATTATATATTTCACTTCCTAGACCCGTAATCGCAATCGGCGCTGCCCTGTTTCCCTTTGTATTTCGTTATATAATGAAAATACATAAAATGCATTAAAACTAGCCTACCTGTGGACCTGAAATATTATGCAATATTGTTTATAATCCCATCGGGTCCGATTCATCGGGTCGGCGCCGCTCCTTAAGGTTTCTTCAATTGCGATCCGTCGATGTGATGTGGGTCATCGATCTGCGCGCGTGATCGATGGTCCACGTTTAATCGCTGATTGCAATCGCAATGCTCACTGTAATCACCAATATGCCTCCGCCAATGCGACTCGCCGACTCGATCATTGGAGATCGCTAGTCAGTGGTGTCTTGCGTCGATTGCCACTGCCCGCCGATCAGATCCGCCAATTGTGATTTGCTACTTAGATCTGGGTCATTGATCGGCCAGATCAAATGACTGTCATGCATTTGGACTGTTAAGCCTGCAATACATGGTTTTTCATGGTTTTTGAGTCTTTTAGCCTCCCGATAGTGCATTTCCGCCCTTTGAAGGGCTCTCCTCTTGTGCTGGTTTCAACCTTTGAATGATCCTTAAGAAAATTTTGAAGCCTTTAAGGGCATACTTGGATCCATTGGCATGATTTTTAAGCAAATTTGGAGACTTTGGGGCATATTTGGATCCATTAGTGGGCCATTTTCCAACAAAGCTAATAAGGCCCTTCTGGCAGAAGCAGCAGTTAACCCAAAGATTAACAAACATGAGAGTAGCATTGGGCGTAAGAGAGGACATGTCACACATAATTAGAATAGGAGCACTTGCATGAAGACACTTGGATGTTGGACCACTATGGAAGAGGGAGCCTTGGATTAATAGCTTGCTAGAGAGCGCACCATCTTAAAGGAGGGGCTTTGAGCCCAAGGAGGATCATGCTTGGAGATCAATTTACCTTGGTGGTTGAATAAACCCTAGTTTGACACATCTACATCCTTGTATTGTAAAGCACTCCATGTGGGGTTGCCTTTTTGGATGTCTGCATGTACTTAAGTTCTGGTTTTATGTTAGCCTTCCTCATCTATTGTATATATAAATGGAAAAGAAATTTGTCATAATCATTACTATCATTGTATTATATTCGATCTTTGTATTGGTTTGAAGAATTCTTATAAGGAGCAAGAAGCTAGGGTTCATGAAAAACCCTAAGAGAAGACAAGAGAACAAAAAAACAAATCGATTGTTCTTGGAGAGATTGCTCTTCTGCGATTCTAGGGTTTGCTCTTGTGAGACATTAGGGCTTATGTTATGCTTGTAAATCCTAGAGACGAACATGATGTTGGAGGTGATGATTGACTATTCTGTAGCCAAAGTGGAAAATTTTGATTTTGGGAATAAATTGGCAAGGGTTCGTAAGTTTAAAAATTCATTGAAGTCGGGAAGTTTTTGAAAAATTGGCAAATTTTAAAAAGTGCAAAAATATTCATTTAAAAAAAATAACATCTAAAGTATGCACAACATCAGATAAGCGGATTGCCACATAAATATGAAAAGAAAGCTAATATATAATATGTATAAGAAGTCTAGTGCTACATCACATATCAATAGTGAATCAAGTCTTGAATCCTAAGTCTTGACTTAATCTCAAGAGTCAAAATATCAACAAAAAATTTAATAAATGTATATCATGATTCATCATCATAAGTCATCTACATGTCATAAACTAATCAGTCACCCAGTTCCTCTGCCCCTTTTATGGGAATAGGGAATGGCTTTTCCTTTTCCTCTAAGGAAGAAGACCTTGCCCCTAGGGCTACAAATGGACTTTGTCGTCCTCTAGAAGCAAAAATAGGAAGTTGTCTCCATCCTTTGTTGTTGCCCATCCTAGATGGTGTCACCTCCTCCTCCTTCTGTTTTGACTCTTGTTCTTGCTCCTCCTCCTCCTCCTCCTCCTGTTTTGCCTCTTGTTCCTGCTCCTCCTCCTCCTCCTTCTCCTCTACCTCTCCCTCCCCTACAGCTGCTACCGCCTCTGACTCTAGTGCCTCCAGATCCACCTCTAACCAATCAGGGACCAAGTCCATGATAGGCCTCTTAGGCTCAACCCTCCATGCAATAGTGGTGTTAGTATGGTCCAATGAGATGGATTCCACATTAGGGTTTTCTAAAGTTGTCTCACCCACAATCGAGTAAATCTCCTCCTCTTAGGAAGTGTCAAACACCTCCTCTCTCCAAAAGCACGAATCGCAAAGGTTAGAGTGCAAAATGAGTGGAAAAATCAGCCTTTTCCTAGCATGTATGTTGTCCATCACCTTACTCATGAGTTTTTGGATAAACTATCAATTTTATCCTAAGTTTTACAGTTAAATCACAAATTTTTCATTTTTGAAAAATTTGTGAAAAACTCTACTGATAAAATCGACAAGTTGAAAAAATCACGAGTTCCCGATCTTATCGCAATTTTATCAGGACTTTTTCCACAAAGCTTGTAGCTCTTATCATACCACTAGGGTTTCTACCCTAGTAGAAGACATGGAGAGTGGCGCTAACACCTTGCAATATTTTGGAGCCTTGTTCTTGTGGGATGCATGGAGGCTAGGGAAAAATCATGGAGAGCCTAAATTAATGAGGCTTGAGCCTAGTGTGATGCCTTGCTTGGAACAAGACTTAATTATTATATTCTTGGTGTTCCATGAATGTCTTGGTGCTTGTCTTGATGAAAGAATTGAAGACCTATGGTTTGAGGATGCAAACCTTGGGATGGACATGTAGCCTTGAAGGCTAGTGTTAGAATTGTCTTGCAATGTACCTGTGTGATGCAACATGGCTAGGGTTTGTAAACTCTAAGGAAGACAAAAGCACTAGGGTTGAGTGCTTGTGTAATACAAACTTGATGTATGTGCAAAGGATAAATTTTTTGTTTTGATGTTAGGAGATATTCCTAGCCAGGATGAGTTTGTGGCTATGTATTTTATATGGTTTGCATGGCTAGGGTTTGAAGAGATTGACTTGTACTAGCTTTGTGATAAAGTTGTGGTATGTGCTTGTAATTCATCTAATATATATATATGAAGTCTCCAACCATCCAAATATTGTGTACTTGCAAATTTGATCTTCAACATATGCAATCTTCATCATTGAGTACATTTGAGCCCTTGTTCTTCTTCTAAACTGGTAAAGTGATTTAACACATCCAAGATATAAAGAAGAATTTTTTTGTTATTTTAATTTGTTGTGATAAGACATCTCAGATATGTTATATGCCATGAAAAGTGTGCCCTAATAGTTGTAACATTGTGGCATTGAATTACACTCATGCTATTTATTCTCTTGCATTATTGAGTGAAATTAGGTTGACAGGAAGTGAAATATTATTGCTATAATTTAATATATTGAATCAACACTTAAGTTGAATGTTCATAGGGACTAGGTCATCAAAACCTCAAGTAAACGAGCTGAAATGTCTAAACTACATTAATTGTTGGATTCTTCAAATTTTTGCATGGCATTAGAGCTAATTTGACTGAGATTTCCTTTTTGCTAATATAAGGTTGGATATTTTAGTTGTAGTTTGGAGTGGTTGTTGGGTGGCGAAATGTGAGTGTGCTTGATATGAGCACTTGCAACCATGAAGGATTATGATGGATTGAAACCTTAGTTGCTCTTGTGATGAGGGTTTATTTTGACTTGTGATAGGTTGTAGATCTACTTGGTTGTTGCCTACTATGGATTTATTTTCAGGGAGTATGATGCCCAAAAGAACCTATGATAGGTGGTTGATTTGTTCCACAAGATGCTATTATGTTTTTACTTGTTTTAGGTGGTAGATCTACTTCATTGATGGTTGGACTAGATTCATTTTCAACAGGTGTGATGGATAGAAGACTCGCAATAGGTGGTTGATTTTTTCTAGTGGACGTCAATGTGCTCTCACTTGCGTTAACAGGTAGTTCTAATTTATTGATGGCTTGTATGGATTTACTTTTAGCAAGTGAGATACCCAAGAGGACCTTCGATTGGTGTTTCATTTGTTCCAGGGGATACCATTATGTTATAACACATTTACAAATGGAATGAATTTATTTTCAATACATATGATGCCTAGGAGGACTAATGATAGGTGGTTGATTTGTTCCTATAAATGTCCATGTGTTTTCATCTGTGACAAATGGAGGATCTACTTCAATGATGGCTAATATGTGATCTATATTTCAATGGGTGCGATGCCCAATATGACTTGTGATGGGTTGTTGATTTTTTACAAGGGATGGAAGTGTTTGGAGTGGATTGATGCTCGTGATAAGCATGCTTGACCAATTCATTGTCCATTGATTGTAAGACTCTGGCATGAGCCAATACATTAGATTATAGATTAGTGATTATTGGTTGATTTGTTTTGGTTGAGTTATGACTCAAGGATTTATGGGAATGGCGATTTCGCCAATTTTAATTATTGTTACAAATGAAGTAAGCTTCTAGCATTGTCCTTCAGGGGCAGTATTGATTATACATATTATGAATTTGAGGAGAGACTGGTCATGGATGTGATATTACGTGTGATACTAAGCTATGGGTGATCTTGTGCTTTTGTAGTTTGTACTTGATTTCATATAGTGGATCTTTCATGTTGTAATGTCCCCTATGGATTGATTGCTCAAGGGAGGAAAAAATAGCTTATCCAACCTCGTAGGTTATAGTCATTGATAAAGGAGGAAACCCATTATCCAATGTTTTGGGGCAACAATGGGTAAAGTTGTGGGTAGTTGGGGTTAAAAACCCATATTGGGGGCTTCACTTCTAGCCTATCTCATTCATTTAAGGATAAGAACCCCCCACAAGGAAATGTATAAATAAAGGAGAGTTGGAACCATTTTGTCATCATCGAATTGGATCGAGTTATCTTTTTTTTCTTGAGCCCAGGCTCTAAGGGTTTTAAGACCCCTTTTTCTTGATCAATTTCAGTAGAGGTGATCCCACCCTAGCTAGTCACTTCTTTTCTTTGTTCTGGCACAACATATTCTCTTAGAACCACACAGATTTGTCTAAATAGCAATATTGAAGTTTTAAGTGGGTATTCTATAGGTCAACCAGTTTTGTTTAAGGCCAGCGGAAGTTTATTCCTAAGGAAGCCCTCCCAATCTATTCCCGGAAGTTGATTATATTTTAAGCAAACCAATATGGGCAATTAAAGAAAGTAAGTCCCATATGTGGCCAACTCTCTATCCTAAGGTTGATTCCAGGTTTGCAACCTAGCAATTGGGTATTTCTTGTGGTCAACTTACCCTTCCAAGATTATTTGAAAAGAAAATAGTCTACTGAATAGGCTATTCCAGAAAACATGTTTACTTGAGGACTAAGTTACAGCCAAAAGGGTCAATTGAAGGGAAACCAAACCTAATTGGAACATTGTTCAAGACTGTAAGGACCCAATCTCAAACAGCGAAGTTGATCAGAAGGAAATTGAATCTATTCAGGACAATGAGGTCCCCATAGGGCATTGTTCCATTGAGAGAGGGTTGTTACAAGTATTTGGTAACCACGAATATTGAAGGAAACATGTTTAGTGTTTAGGTTGCAGAAAAGGACTTGAGGCTACATAGTGTGAGCCAGGGTAGCAACGGGTCTCGAGTGCCAACATGAGGAGCGAAGAGGTCACAGTGGAAGACCATATTAGTTTAGCCATCTCAATGAAGTATAGAGTCTGATTTATTTATGAAACAATTGTAAGTGGATAAAAGAGATAGTGGTAATAAAAAGGCCTAATTATGGGTACAACTACGTCAATAGTGTCTAAATTGAAGGAACAGTTACTGCCAGGGTGTAACAACCCTTGTAAATGATTGTTAGGTTGGAACAAGCATAAGCTACTGAAGTCTTTATAAAGTTGGTTGACAACCAAAGTATTTTGGTTGATGTTACTTATCTATTGCCTATTGTAATTCCATTACTATATTAGTTTACATGGTTGTTGAACATATTTTATACCATTAATTATATCTTCTATGATTGATGAATGTGCATTATTGATCTATTAAACCCTAAATGAAAATAGAACCCTAAGGGGAAAATAATACCTTGGGATACTACACCTGATATTCACATTTGTACTCTCATTTTGGAAAATTAGGCATTTAAAAAGGGTGTGAAAGACCTCACTTGGATATGGGTTCAAAACCTATAGTGATGGAATCGATGATTGATTCCAAGCTTGTCATTGATGGCAATAGTGATGAGTACCAATGATAGGGTTATTGGATTCTCTTAAGAAGAGAGAATTGACCATGAGGTTATTCTTGCTTCAAGATTCTCTCAGCAAAAGAAGGTGAACCAATTAATGTAGCTACTTTAGTTGATGGAGAATTTAAGGCACATGAGAGGGATTCTCGTGCTCATACTTTGATCGTGACCATTGTTGTTGCTCTTACCACAAACTTGGTATTTCAGGGTCAATAAGTTGAGATGTCTGTGGATTTTATTTTTTGTTCTTGTTAGATATGATCCACTTGTCCTGGCCATGTTGCAGATGTGATTACTTTTGCATGATGTTTTAAACAACACTCAATGTGGCGAGAAGAGATGTTGACCTATGATGATGACTTAAAGGCACTAAAGTTTTAACAACATATTGTTGCTGAAATGGTTGTTATTGATTTCAAAGGCTATCGAAATTAAAGAGAAAGTTACATAGTTAAATAGCATCTTTCGAGCCTCTTAGAAATATTGTTTTTGGATTTTTTATGCCCCACTCGAATACCTTATCTTTGAATGCATTTTTACTCCAATTACTTAGCTCAAATGAGAGCATAATATATATGACTTGAAAAAAATCTGAGACCTTTCCAACGGTGTATGGCACTCCCTCTAACTCCTCACAGTTGAGGAGAAATGAATTTTTTAATATTCATTATACATTTTGCTAGTTGTTCAAGTCAAGCAAGCCAGTGGACATGTCAGCCCAGTTTAGACCTTGAATGCACTATAAATAGGTGTAAGAAGGATAATTTCTATACACTCGCTCAAGCAAATCGGATATATCTAAGCAAGCAAAGAGAAGGAATTTTGAGGTTCATACCTCATAAACCAAAAGTGAAGAGAAGTCGAATTGGAGAGACTTTCTATGGAAGGGTGTTGGCACATCTTTTGAAGGGTTTTTGGCATTGTTCTTAGGAAGGGTTTTGGTTTGTTTGAGGTCTGGTTTAAGGGAAAAATATTGGATCTTTGGCGATTGATTTCATACCTATTCTAGGCCATGTTCTGGACCTGTCTTAAAGGTTGAGTTATAGTACAGCAGGAAGCTGAAATTTGTCATTGTAAAGGTTGAATTCTAAGGGCCGAGATATGTTGTTTTGCAAGGCCGAGATTTGTTGTTTGAAGTTCTAGTTAAGGTCGAGTTTGAAGGCCAATTTCCGGTGTCTTCAAGGTCGAGCTCAATGTAATGACAAAAATCTTATGTAAAGGAGACGGGCAATTGTTAGGAAGACATACTTTCTTTGATTAAGAATTGATTCTTGAACAAGTAAACAAGTTGGAAGTTGGAGCTCGCTGAGGATTGGTCTCCTCATCTCCTTGATAGGTTAGAGCCTACTATATTTGTAAGTTGGTGCTTATAAGAGGATTGGTGTCCTCATCTCCTTGAAAAGTCGAAGCCTACTATATTTATATGTTGATGCTTACAAGAGGATTGGTGTCCTCGTCTCCTTGACAGGTTGAAGCCTGCTAAATTTGTAAGTTGTTGCTTACAAAGGATTGGTGTCCTAACAAATGATTGTAATGAATTGAAGATTGTTTTCAAGTTTTGACGTGCACTTTGATTTATGTGTTCATACATTGTGGATGATTGATTATGTGATGTGAATTCAGTTTCAAGATTAACTAACTGAAAATTTGTTAAAAGTAATGAAATATCGATTCACCCCCACCCTCTCTCAATATTTCCAACAATTGTTCATATTTCCCTTATTCTTATCTAGAATTCAAAGTTTAGCCAGAAGCACTGGTCCAAGGTTATGCTCCTTCAATTTCTCAAGTGGTCATGGTTCTTCTAGAGCCCCTAGCAAAGGGGAAGAGCAAGAATATTGGTTTGGTAGTGTAAACCAAGTGGCTTTGTTGTATTTTCCTTGCATGTTCACCACCTAGAGGCTAAATTGCAGATTGCTTAGTTGATTTATTGGAGAAAAAGACACCTTTGAGAGAACTAATTACTTGGATGTCTCGGTATGTGGAGTTGGATTTGTGGTATGAATCTTGTAGAGCAGTTATGATGTTCTATCATGATGGAGTATTCTTTCAATTATGTGTAGGAACTAAAGTTATAGGTTGTGGATTCAAAGGGAATTGATTATGGTTATAGAAAACACTTTTATGGTAAAGAGGATGTGTTAGCTTTTAGGGTTACTCCAAAAATGTTTTTGCCTTCCTAGGAGAGCACTAGGTCTCCTAGTCCTTTGATGATGCTTCATGGAGATATGGATGAGTCGGTTTGGGTGACTCTTCACCTTGGTTGGAGTGTTAGCATAATTCCCTCACCTAGGAAGTTGTTATCCTTATCAACATGACTAGCCCATTGAGTGTACACAATGGGGGAATTTGTTTCTCGATTTGAGGTTCTACCTACCAAGGTGGAGATGTTAAGCACTTGAGAGATTTTCACACTTGTTTCTGGGACGAAATTTTTGGAGTTTCTTGATGCATATGATGTTTGGATTTGGAGTTTCTTCTAATGTGAAGTTGATGAATGGATATACTCCCTTTCTCATGTAAGTGAAATTTAATGTTATTCTTGTTATCTTACTTGTCTAATGCATGGTATTGTTATCATTATTCTTGTATGGGTTAAAAATAATGCGAGATTCTTCTGGAATCCTTGAATAAGTGATTTAATGCATGTGTTGCTCTTTGAGGGAATGGGTGAATGTTCCTAGAGGCACCTTATAGGTTGAAAGACCTTGAAACCTCATCTCATTTGCAAATTTGAAGTATAAAACTCTAATAACCTAGTTGTTGCACTTGGAAAGGCTAGCGAGGGTAAATTAGGGCTCCTTAGCATAAGAAAATCTTCAATATGGGTGTATCTTGACTCCATTAAGCCCAAGAAGCAGAGCATTGATCCTCGCATCCCTTTGGTGGTCAAAATTACCTTTCTTTTCTTCATCTCTTCCAATTCTAGGCCTAACCCTAGAAGTCTCCCAGGGCATCAAGCGAAATCTTTTGTAGCCATTTGAAGCCCTTGAAAATTGGTTCACAACTGTGTTGGGGTCTTCTCAAGTGGTCCTCCAATTTTGAGCTCAACGCAACAGTGGAATCCCAAGATATCGCAAGCCCTAACTTAAGGGTCATTCCTCTCCCTAGGTTTTTTTGGGTTAGTGTCCTCATTTTGGATCATCGCATTTGAATTTCAAAAGAAGATTGCTCCTTTAATCCTATTCTCCTCCCTAACCTGGTCAAGCCCCTCCATTGTTGATCAACTCCACACCCTTGACCTAGTTTGGGTCCACGTGGGTTCTTTGTGGTCTCGCAACTTTGTAACTCAAATTCTACAAGGATTACATAGAAGACTTTTCTCTTTAGGGATCCTTAAGTCTGGAACACCTCTTGTCAAGGATTGTTCTCCAAACCTAGGCTTAAGTATCCCCTTAGCCCTTCCTAGAGAGCCTACCACCTTGCTTCTAAACAAAGCCATTTGATTGAGTCTCTCTTGTGAATAGGCTTGTGGAATCACTTATCATCTTGTTGACAGTGTCGGACCCGCCAACATTCAGGGGATCTCCCCGATATGAAGTCCCAACAAGACCTCACACCATTTGGTGTAGGAGTCCCATCCGGTACAATGGCCTGATTGCCATTATCTTCAATATATGCCTTAGCTCTTGCTTTTCAACACATGAGAGTGGTTTACTTAGTCATCGAACACACCACAGCAGAACATGCGCAACTTCCAATAGAGCAGTCCACACGAATGTGGTAGTCACAAACACAAGGTGAACAGATAGCATGTACAACACCCATTGGAATAGTCCACACAAGTGTGACATTGGTTATAACAAGTTTACGAGAATGAATTTGTCGAGTGTCTGGCGAAATAGTCCACACAGGCGAGACAACGTTAACAACTGATACAACACATTTCCAACAGTGTATGTACTAATACAACCGAAATAGTTCAACTGTCTTAATACATGTTAAAGCAACATGCATTACAAGTGTCCAAAGATTAGTCTTACAAACAAATACAATACATGTGTGAAAACGTGTTGGCATGTTTACAGGCTTTTGAATTAAGCGAAAGTTCTAAGACACATCCATACACCATTACATCACTAACTCTGATAGCAAGGCGTTGGAGCCAGTGCTCGCTCCTCAAAGAAAAGACTACAAACTCTGAAGGCTATGTGGGAGGAGCCAAGGTGAAAAGTGCTTTGCATGTACAAATGAGGGGTATATATAATCAAGGGTGAATTGGACCCGTGTGACACTTTGACTTCCCTCATGACTATTTGACTTACATGACTCTTCAACTTCGTATGTGGGTCTCTTGGACTTCCACATTACATTACATTGATTGCAACAATATGGCCCACAATAGTGATGTGGCCAAGACGACTCATGACATGACTCGACATGACAGTGCTGGTATGGCCATGCTGATGAGGGTGTCCATGTCGAGTTGCATTGTAACTAAGTGATGAGTGTGTTCTTGGTGTATCATAGCTTCACCTTCGCATGGCAAGGTGTGCGGAGTCTTCGATGGTCTTGGTGTCCGTTTGATGTCGCACGTGCATGTATCCCCTTCGCTGGTACTCGGCATGTTTCATGTGTTCATATGTTCACGAATAAGTCAACTAGCATGCGCTCCTTGTTCATCCCGTTCGTCGTCGCGCCATGTCTCATCCATGTACTTGTATTTGCAGTCACTCATGATGAGACGACATCAAATCCAGAAATCCCCTAGTCTACCATGATGCACCATCTTTTGTTTTCAAGTGCAGGTGACCGGGAGAGAGGACAAGGCTCTGAAATTGCGCAAAGCACATTTTAGGCTAGGATGTGGGCTCTGGGGCACTGTCAAGAAAAATTGTGCAGAGGTCACTAGGAGGCTGGGATGAGCAGTCCAGAAAAACAGTGGCATTCTACAGGATCTAGCTCAGCTAGGAGACAAAAATACATATATATTAAAAATACATATATATGTGCAATCATAAAGCATACATGATACATTATAATTTGTTACATTTAAACATTATGATTAAATTTACATCACATTTACTCATGAATGATCACATAATGAAAATAAAAATATCGGAATATCCAAAAGCAACCTTTATTATATATCCAAATCTCAAAATCAACCTTTATTATATATTATGAGGTTGCAAGTACAATAAAGACTATAAGGCTGCAAGAACTATAGAGACAAAAGACTAATTCTCATCATCATAATCCTCATCAAAAATAGAAGCAGAACAATTCTCAACAGTGGATGGTGTTGCTGAAGAAGATGATGGGCCAATTCTACTCCCAGGTTGGACCTCAATATTCAGGGCAGCAAGAGAGAGATACAAATTAAGACTTTTTGCATCCACATCCCATTCTTTAGAAGGACCACTGCTGTATTATAGACCCCTACGAGATGCAAGGCGAAGGTTGGAGTGCACATGAACAAGATCCTCTGCCTTCTGCGAGCCCAACCTATTGCACTTCACAGAATGAATAAAACCATAAGTGCTCCAATTCCTTTCTACTAATGAAGAGCTTGCCACTTGTGAAAGAATACGAATGGCAAGGTTTTGCAAATGTACAACATTTGCTCCATGACAAATCCACCACCTAACTGGATTCATGGTGCTTCTCTCCTCCAAAGCTGATATATCTGCATAATCATCTATTCCTGCAACAGAACTAGCAAATTCTTCCTTTACCTTCCTGTGTAGATGAGAAGGAAACATTCTCATAGGGGCTTTTTCACCCCACTAGCCACCTCTCTATCCTTATGGGGTGCCTTCCTCTTCCCATTGCTTTGAGCAATAAGCTCCTCATCATAAAATTTGGGGTTCAAGGCATGTGCTAAAGTGTGCAATGGAGTGTTGAAATTGTTCCACCTATCAACAATGATTTTCTTGACTAAACCAGCAAAATGATCATCAACAAACACAAGTTGTGGAGACTCTTGCAAAATGATTTCCATAGTTTTCTCAACCATGGAATCCATGCCATCATATACCTCTCCTAAGAAAGGTTGGTCAGTGCCAGCAGTCCGAAGAAGCTCAAATGAAGGGGTTGTGAACTTTAGCAAGAAATCTACCTTGCTCCACCAATCCTCATCAAGGCACAATCTACACACCATATATCCCCACTCTAAATCTGCTTGTCTCCACTCAATCCAAAGTTGACTCACCACCATAGAAACTAATGCATGCTTAACCTCAACAAGTTGGCACAATATCAGGAAGTTTGAGGCATATCTTGTCTCAGCAACTTTTAACAACTCCAATTTGGAGTACTCTCGAAATATGGCTTGAGATTGGTGGTGGTTGGTGATGAATTTGACAATCTCTCTTGCTTCCCCTATGATTTCCTTTATCCAGGAAACTTTGTTGTCGATCTCCTCTAAGATCATATTCAGATTATGGACAATGCATGGTGTCCAAAAGATGTGGTCATACCTCCCCTCAATAATTAAACCTGCAGCTTTGTAAACTGGTGCATTATCCATGATAACGTGCACCAACTTGTTAGGCCCTATTTGTTCAATAGCTTTTATAATAACATCAGCAATGAATTATGCATCTTTTACCTCTCCTGAGCAGTCTTCCGCCTTGATAAACATTGCTCCTTTGGGGGAAGTGGCAATGATATTTATCAATGGTCTACACCTTGTATTTGTCCATCCATCTAAGACTATGGTAACCCCAAAGCTACTCCAGGAAGAACAAATTGGTGATAAAATATCCTCCACAAGCTCCTTCTCATTTTTGAGAAGCTAAGTTCTGACTTTCTCATAGTTGGGCCCCTGGTACCCTTGAGGAGTTTGTTAATTGCCCTTATCATATTATGCCAGTAAGGAGAGCAAACAACATTGAATGGGATACCACATGCATAAATGCACCTAGCCACTCTGGAATCAGTTTCTTCTCTCGCTTGCACATTCACCAATTTAGCAATTCTGCTATCCTGAACTGAGGGGGTCCTCTGGTATTTTTGGGAGCTAGTTGTTCATGTTGTTCAGTGGTACCGGCTCTCCTCTTTCTTGCTTCAACTACAATCCTTAGCTCAATGTTAGATGGAGCTTGAAGAGTAGCTTGAGTAAGCTCATCATGCCTTCTCTTAATAACGTCCGCCTCATCTTGCTCTCTTTGATATGCCCTCCTTGTCAATGGATCTACTGTTTTTGTGCAACCCACAACCCCCTGTCCTCCTCCATGCAAAAGATGTGCCTTCACTCTTGGGTAGGAGCCCTTGTACGAATTATTCCATAGATTACATCGCCATTCCAATGAGCCACCACCTCCACATTTTTTAAGCTTCTGAACATGCCTCCAAAGAGGATAATATTCAGCCCTTGCGTTGGCCCTAGGGCTTGAACTTGTAGCTGCATTTTGGTTGGAAGCCACTGCTGCAAAAATAAATTAAAAAAACAAATCTATAAATAAAAAACGTTTTTCATATTTTTGGCAGCATAAACCCTTGAAAAATTGAAGAAATAGTAGGAAAATCCTAAGAAAATGAATGTTGTTTACCCAAATTAATTTTCTATGACTGAAGCTACCCCAAAATGCCAGAAAAGACGAGAAATATGGTTGTAGCTGAGCCAAAAAACCAAGAATGTCGTAGCCGGAAACTCTGCACTCCAAATTTTTTGCTGAAATCTCTTTCTCTTGTTGCTGAAATCTCTTGCTCTTGCTGTTGAAATCTCCTTTGCTCACTGTTGAAAACACCCTAGCTAAAACCACTGCTCTCTTCCTCTCTTCTCCTTTTCTAACATCGCCAGTCTCCAAGAGAAATGACTTGCTCAATTGTGTGATGAGAGAATGAGGCGAAGGTCACTTTTATAACTTGAGAGAGGCATCTACAAGCAACTAGAAGCCACTTTTAGTCACCCAATTAAAAAATAGAAAACAAAATTTAAAAAAAATAATAATAGGAAAAAGTCAATCTGTGTGGGGAAACTCCTTCGTACGGCCCAGAAACTCGTTTCCGGCCGTACTGGCCACGTTTCCTCATCGAGAAACAGGCCAGTACGGCCGAAAACGAGTTTCCGGGACCGTACGAGTTTCCTCGTTTCCATTTCGCTTCCATATGGAAACAGACCCTCTGCCCACATTTCCTACAACTTAGGTTAGAAATTATTTACAAATTTACAATCTTTTGTAGAAATAATTTTAGATAAATAACAATGGATGAGCAAATTTCTAAAACAAATATTGGTCAAAACCTAAGTCACCTGACACGGGGATTCGGGACACGTAGGATTCGAGATTCGTGGTGTCGGATTCAGACACGCTGACCTTGGAGCCCAAGGGCTAGCGCACCTGTGAATCTCTATAATAATCTCAAGAAAATTGTTAGGTCATATGGTGAATCAGATCACCTAAGATAGCATGTACCAATAGAATGTTCTTATCACCGACAAATGGAATAACAATGATTTAGCAATATTCAGCACAATATAAGATCACACATAGCTAACACATACCATAGATCAGTGGAAGAAAAACACACTGAACTGAACCCCAAAGTCTTTCTATTATGATACAAAATGTTTCCAGCAAAGTAGCAGCTCAATACCAGCGTTCCAGAATTACATCATCCAAAGATAGAAAATAGAAGCTTGATCATCTTTTAATATCCATCGTTGAATTTTTAATTTT
>APFE030167741.1:96014-116276 GCA_000404065.3 Pinus taeda
GAGTGACAAATTTTTTAAACATTTCAAGAGTTTTACTTTTAATAGATGATCGAATAATATATTATGCAGAAATACGTTCTATCTGGTTGGCACCGGCCTTTGCCCTTGGTGAATAAATATTTCACATGCAAATGCAAGGTTGAGTGGTGTTTTATCTAATATGTAATTAAATAACACAATAAATTCAAATAAAATGCGGTTCGTCTGGTTGGCGGTGGCTTTTGACCAATAAAAATTAAACGACAGAGGAGGCATGAGTGGTGTTTAAATTAATTAAAATATAATTAAATAAAAATATCTAAAACGCACATGCCATCATCGACGATGTTCTATTTTAATATATAATTAAATAAATAAATAATCAATTAAATAGTTGAAACGCATCATAGGTTTTTTATTTAATATATAAAAAATAACGAAATAGTAAAAACATGTATTGATATGCATACCAGTAATGTGAATTATTATCAACTTGGCAGAGGCATTTGGCTGATCCAAATTGTTTCCTAGAAAGAAAGGAAGGAAAGGGTTACAAACAGAAAGTGGTGCACAATTTGCAGAATGGTGCACACATTTTATATTTTCTTGTTTACGCCTGATCGACCTCCACTGCTGCATCTCTCGCAAACATGTATTCTTACAAACCGACGCCTTTTAACCCCGCGAACAAGCAAAAAATCGTGACACGATTCGGAATAAACCAGGACTCGTTCCAAAAAACCAGACGTGATTCGTTTTTTCCCTGACACGAGCTGACACAACGTGGGGAAAAAGGACACGACGAGTCCTGCCATCATGACACGTGTCAGGACATAATCGTGTCCGATTCGTCCGATTCGCGATTCGTCCAGGGTTTTGGACGAATCCGGTTTGTTAGGTCAAAACCCTCCTGCAAAATCTAATACCATAAAGAAATCTCAGAGCCCAAACATAGTCAGCTCTTCCCCACAATCTGTGAACTTGGAGCCCAAGGGCTAGCGCACCTGTGAATCTCTATAATAATCTCAAGAAAATTGTTAGGTCATATGGTGAATCAGATCACCTAAGATAGCATGTACCAATAGAATGTTCTTATCACCGACAAATGGAATAACAATGATTTAGCAATATTCAGCACAATATAAGATCACACATAGCTAACACATACCATAGATCAGTGGAAGAAAAACACACTGAACTGAACCCCAAAGTCTTTCTATTATGATACAAAATGTTTCCAGCAAAGTAGCAGCTCAATACCAGCGTTCCAGAATTACATCATCCAAAGATAGAAAATAGAAGCTTGATCATCTTTTAATATCCATCGTTGAATTTTTAATTTTGAGGGAAAATTCGAGTTTTTCTTTAAAACCTACTTTTAATTAATCCAAAAATTTATATTTTGGATTAATTTCCTTAAAATTTGAATTTGACTTAATCACCATGGTCCAAGGGCTCAGATTTTCTTAAAATATCTATTTTTCCCTTGGTGGGGACCTCCAAAAATTGACTTTCCTTTGACCCATGAATTTTCTATTATTTTCCACCTTGAGAGAAATTAATCTCTATAATTATTTTTTGACTCAAGATTAATTAATTTTTTGTCTTGGGATTTAATTTTTTTTTTTTTTTTTTGGTAGGTAAGCACCCACGAGGGATTTGAACCAATGACCTATCACAAGGAGTGCCTTAACAATGCACCCATTCACCGTCAATCCAAAGCCCCGTGGATCTTGGAATTTTAATTTAATTTTGTCATAAAAATTAATTAATTGACACTAGAGGGGATTAATTATTTTTTTCACCCTCAAATATTTTAGCCATGGTGTCTAAATATGAGGGACCATGTACTAAAATATTGTAAGCATCAAATTATTACAAAATCAACCCTTAGAAGGGGAAAACACATTTAGACTCAAACCCTCAATAGTTTACCCAATTTTGCGACACAATATGATCTAGTATAGACCAAGTGTATTTGTAATAAAATAAATTAGCCAAATGTGCTTAAATTATTCTCAAACACACTTTTACAAAAGACTCAATATAACACTAGGACTCACCTAAGACCTTGTCAAGGGATTCCACCCTAGTTTTGGGGTTTAAGCTAGAAGAGAAACTTTGTCGATTATCCGTGTTTAGAAACACACATTATTCAGTGAGGATAAAAAGCTTCCTAGGATGAAATCTTTTGCCAAAGTCAAAGGCTTACCTAGGTGTTGTTACATAATTAAACGGTCCTACTAGCATCATTTCCAATATAACTTGCATAAATTGGATTTACAATGATACAATAGTGTTGACTGATGACTTTGAACTTTTGAAAAAAAAAAAATCATATCTTTGCATTCTGCTTCCTTGGACTGTCGGCAAAGTGTGGTCAACACTGCCAAAATTAACATATTTGGGGAAGTAGGGTTTCTCATGGAAATTCATCCTATAGCTGCCCAAATTTCAACAAAATGGAGGGGTAGCAGGGCCTATGTTTTACCAAAGCCACATAATGTCATCATCAATTTAGCTTAGACCTGCATTGGTTTCCAATTAGGTACAGAAGGGCCTAATTGGGACTTTTGTACTGTCACTATAGTTCCAAATGGAATTCCAAAAATTACTATGATACTTTGGAATAAGTTAATAACAATCATTTACACTATAGGGACTATGTTGGACCGAAGCCACATGAATACCATTGCTAATTTGGCTTGGACCTTCACTACTTTCCAATTAGGTACACAAAGTATTGCTAGTACTCCAATCATAAAAGGAGGACATCTAAGCTGTATGATATTTATCCTGGCAAATGAATAAATGTAGAAGGAATCGTTTTCTTCTTTCAAAGGACTTATCAACAGTTGAAGAGCTACAAAAGAAACTATAGAAACCTACTCCATAAATTAAATCTGAATAAAGGAGCAACTGTCAAAACATTATTTTAGAAACCTGGAATATAGCAATGATAATTTAATCTAAACAAGATGACATATCTCACCGCAGTCACAGCAGCTTCAGCACCTTTGTTTCCAACCTTGCCACCAGCTCTGTCAAGGGCCTGTAAGATCCCATTATAAGTGAGACAAATAAGTTTTCATTTCGCTGACCATCATCATCCACATGATTCAAACAGCAATTGCTGAAATGAGCAAATGACAAAATGGACATGCATGTTAAAGAAACTCCTCTGACTGGAGAGAGGTAGGTCCAAATGGATGGATATAGTTTCCTTAAGTTTTTCATATCTTTCGCACATACTTAGAAAAGGAATTGCACTATTTTTTTATCAAAACTGTTATAAATTGAACAGTGGGTACCCTTGATGTTATTCTGTGACGGTGACTTCTTTGCAAAGTTCTCTATCCTGTATAATAAATCAATCATATTGAATATCTAAATCCATAAAATCAGAGAGGAAGGTTACCTGTTCCATATTCTCACAAGTTAGAACACCAAATATGCATGGTATACCTGTGACATCCATAGAAAGAACCAATATGCATACTTCTCAGTACCTCCTAACACAGAAAAGCTCCTATAAAATCCAAGAGTTCCTAAAACATTTTAATTTATTCTGCATCTCTATTAAAATTTTGATTCTTGAAGGGATCAAATGAGTTCATTCCTTTCCAAAAAAAAACCATGTCAAATGATCAATAACCAAATTGAGACAAGTGTGCATTTTCTGCAAAGAACATAGTGAGTTGGAAATTTTGAGTCTAAATCAAAACCCTCCGTCAATATTAAAATCAGACTACAAATACTGCAACAAACTGCGTGGTCAAAGAAAGCAAAATGCAACAAGCATTCCACATAAGTTTGATTAATATTTTAGAAAGAGCTAACAAACTAAAAAATAGCATTTTATTTTCATCAAGAATAGGAAAAAGCACGCAGTTACACAACTGCCAGGCAAAACAAGGGAAAATTAACAAACAAGATAGCATTTTAATTTATTCTTGTGAATTCGAATTATAGTGATTCATCAAAAGCCTGAACTCAAGAAGTTCAACATTAACTGACAGTATAGATTGAGAGCTTGAAAACTCGAGTGAACTTCTTCCAATGGTCTCAAACGATTAAAAATCTGTGAATATGAAATAAGTGAAGAAAGTTACCAGATAGAGAGCAATCATCAACAAAAGTCATAGCATAGCTAGATCCAGTGTTTGCAAGCAAAGGCATAGAAGTGATGAAGCAATGTATCACACTTGTGAACAAAAATAACGATATTCAAGATCTAGTATTCAAAAAAGAGCAATTTTACTGTTGATATCTTTTTTGCTTTTGCCAAAGAGGATATGTAGTGATCGTTGAGAACAGTACAAAGGAGTTATATGATGGTCAGTGTTACTGACTCACCAGAACTTGTAGAACACCTGCAATCAATTAATTCTTACTCTACACCTATTACATTTTGAATATACACACTTCGTAGTGAATACCTTCAAAAGATTTGGAGTTACGGGAATCTGCTTCACAGATAAACAAGACAGCAATGACAGTAACAATAAGACAACAACAATATCAACAGATAATCATGTCATAAGGTTGCCTCATATTCTAGGGTAAGCTTGAGACAGTCTGCAAGTACAAATGAGTTCTGAGAAGGTAAGATGGCTTCCTCCACTATAAGGACTTAAGGATAAGCCATGCATGTTTTCTAAACAGACCTTATTAAAGTGTTCCTTTTTGTTTCTCAAGCAAAGTTTGCGACTCAAAACCAACTACATCTCATGCCGAATTCAAACACAAAAAACTCCAATAAGTATGATGGTTTTTTGGCACAAACGTTACATTATTTGGAAACAAGGCATCATACATCACCATGCCTCAAGCAACAATTTATATGTTACCCGTTCAATGATCTAAATGCTCTGCCACCGTTTGCATTATTACAAATACTTCTTGTGCATCTATAGGAACCTGTATCCTAACAAATTTGAACAAGTAATCCAGAATGGATCAATATGTAATTTCCGTTTTCCCTGCAGACGCGTCCCCCCGAGTGGGGGCACGCTTCCCATATTTCCCACACTCCCGGAATAGGGGGATGCCTAGAGAAATGTTTCCCCATGTTCCCCTTTTGGGGAAACTTGGCGAAAGCATGGAAAATGTTTCTCCAATGTGGGGGATGTGTTTCCCCAAAAGGGGTGTTTGTGGGCATTCCCCCTCTAAAGGGGGACATCTGGGCGTCCCACCTAAATTTTGACTAAAAACAATCATTTTTGGGTGGTGAAGCCTAATATTCAACCTTGATATTCAACTTTAACATTACCATTAATTGTTTCAAGATGTTTGAGACTGGTTCCTATCTTATTGGATTTCATATGGAGAAAGTAAAAATTTAGATCCCACTCAAAATACAGCAGACTTGACAGTTTTCAGGATTTTAGGATTGGGGAATTACAACATTTCCAATGGATTCTATCATGTATGAGGCCATGGAACTAGAATTTAATTAAGAGCGCCAAGCCCTCTATGTACCTCAATGTTGGTGGCATTGATTGCCATGACCCTAGTAAAAATGTACCCATCATTCAAACAAAATGTCTATTTGACATGTTAATCTTTTTCTATGTTATTTTAATGCTTAGAGGGTATTATTGATGATGAGGATCCCAATATAAGCGACATTCTCCTTTATCTTCCATTTTCATCATTTTTTGTAATATCCCAAATACAAATTTTCACCAGATATTTCTTACAAAAATTACTCCACAAATTTTCCCAATGAAATCAATAGCACAACAAATAAAATTTGCAAAGAAACCCAGAAATGTGACAAGTGCAAAGACACAACAAATGAGAATAATGCAGCTTTGATTATTTACTGAGAAATTTACATATAAACCCTCCATAGAAGATAGTTACAATGATGACCATCTGAAGATCTGCCACAATGTTGCATTGGCCCTCCACCAAAACTAAGCTAAAATGCAATTGCTAAGCTCTCCTGTGAATTCTGGATGAATTCACCAAGCGAAGATGGGTACTCACCCAACCTCACTGAATCACCTGAGGGTTTCCGTCTTGGGGCTACTGCTTAAGCACAGAACCGGGTTCTCAACCTCTCATACAAGAAGAAATGTTGAATCCAAGATATCCTCTAATGGTCTCCTCCTCCTCTTTTTATAGATCTAATGGACCCCTTTAGAAGCTCCTAATTTATTATTATTATAATCATTGAGCACATTTCCCTTAATTAAAATATTATTTTTAATGTGGGAAAATGGTAAATTAGCCACCATGCCTTCTTAGCCCTCTGAAAATGACTTCTAACTATCCCATCATATAGATTTTCTTGTTTCGGTTCCAACGAGTTATTACTCTAAGGTGTTCTGCCAAGTATTCCTCCCAAAATGCCACCTTAAGTGTAACAAATTGAGTCAGACCCATTGATCACTCAGTTGTTTTTTAAGTTGGCGAAATGCAACGGAATGAAAAGAAAATTATGTGGATGATGGAATATACCAATCGAATGCCATTGGACCTCATAAAAACTCCTCAAAACCCCTCCAAAGGCCCCTGGGTCCACTGATGACACCAACATGTACCTGTGACCTGTTTGCCCCCAACTCTGAAAGTCCATCCTAACCATGCCATAAGGAACACCAGAAAAAGGAACATCACAAATCCTCCACCCCAAGATTGCTTGCAACTGAGAATCAATACCTAGATCCCATACAAACCATTGGGTGATGCCATACCTCAGTGCCACCCAACCAAGGATGGATCCATCAATGCCTAGATCCCAGACTAAACTCTGACTCGACCTACCATCAACAGATCCTCCTGGATCCCAATGCCACCATGGTCACTCATCAACACCCCTATCCCATGGCTCTAGTTGTGCTTTGTCTCCGGCTATGGTTGTTGCTCCCTCAACTAAATACCAACTCATCACCTCTCTCCCACCCAACCCTTGGCATAGACCAAGGTCAATCTCACCATATAGATGTTGTGCTGAAATACTAATGAGCAGCCAACCTACACCCTGCTACCAACTGAAGCATATAGTACCCCTCACATCTAAGGGCTCCTGTAGTACAATGCTCCTAACTAAACATGATACTCCATCAATAGGATACCAACTCATGATCTCCTGCCAATCTAATGTATGGACACCTGTGCAAGGAATACGTCTACTAGGTTGATATTGGTCCATGCTCAACTCTTGATGCTCTACCAGGTCAACCAAAAAAATTTGTCCAAGGAAACTTGCCCCTCTTTCCATAATAGGCAAAAGTGGGCAAGATGTGCTACAAGCCCTGTCTATGTACTCCTAGAGAGGATTGCGACCTCGAAATACCACAGCTCTATTGGTTGTCGTTGCACCTATCTGCACCTCATCAATGGGCGGGCCCAAAGATGGATGCACCACCATCTCCAGAAAATCCTCTATCATCTGTCTGAAAACTCCATGACCCTCCAGTTGACTAACCACTTGCAAAGTTGTCCTGTTAGACTCCAGCACCTCCTGAGGACAAGTGTCTACAAATACTGCCACCCTGCTATCTATCTATACATCTCTCTGCTACTCATCAATCGCTGACCCCAAGTGTGGTTGCTCATCCATCATGGACTCAATATGAGCCTCCAACTGACTCTCCCCAAAAGGTTCATCATGCATACTGTGCACATCATCCTCCTCGGCTGACTCATGCTCCACCCTATGTTGCTCATGTTGAATCATCACGAGTGACTCATCATCTTGAATGTCTCCCATAGGGTCCACTGACTACTCACCATACATATCGGAATATAAATCTGGACTGCTATCAACGACTCTGCATGACTTCTCATGTTCCCCAAAGGCATCCTCGTATGGCCCCATGGACTCATCCTGAAATACAAAAGGAATATCCTCCTGCTCTACCTCTGCATCTCTCCAACATGAGTGGCCATGTCCCCAAGGTGCCTTGCAGATGAAGCAAAGACCCTTCCTCCTCAACTCACTCTTGCTGCATGGTTGGTCACCATAAATCCACTGCAACTCCTCCTAGGCCAACTGTCTCCTAAACAGTCCAATGTTTTGCTCTACTAACCTTTCAGCTAGTTCATAAGCAGCAAGTGAAACCAACTGTTCCTCCCTCCAAATGGCCAACAACCTCAACTGCAACCTCCTGCAAATGACATCATGGCCTCCCATACATGAGGACAAAATGGACTACAGGTGTGTTATGATTGTGTTAGGATGGGGTTTCCTAATGTTGAAGAAGCATTGGAACATCTACCGGATCAAGACACCACACTCCAACTCAAACATGAGGTCATAAGATCTAACCAAGGCCATGACTTCTAGAATCTCTAGCCTCTTCCCAAAGGTAGGGCCCTGCTATCCAAATCCTAAAAGGTCTCTACAGTCATTCTGAAGACTCTCCTCATGAGGCTATCACTGTAAAGAGGTATAGGTGCGGTCAACATCATGATACTACTAAAACAAGAAGCAACTGGAAGTTTGACCCCTACACAAGGATGCTCCAAACTTTTTTGTTGTATGAGAGCAAGCATGGCTAGTTTTAGAGCGCAGACCAAGCGCTTCCCATCTTATTGATGTACTTTGGAGAGAAGTGAAGCAAGTTCTTCTAGTTTGAGAATGGCTTTTGTTGTAACCCTCATGCATCTCAAATCTATTCCAAGTGCATAAATTTTGTATCCCAACTCATGTTTTTTTGTCGCTGCTCTTGCTGTAGCAAAGTAAGTATTCCCTTGGAAAGGGATCTGTTAATTTCTGTTGCAATTTTATCAAGGGCAATTTTGAAGGTTTTATCCATGTTTTAGTTAAATGATGACAAGTATATCAAATTGTTTGATGAATGATTTTAGCTAACAAACTCTCACACCCAAATTACAACATTTACAAGGCCATACAAAATACTAGTAGCAACAACAATCTGCTTTGCCAAAATCAACTTAAAACCTATCCTTTTCTAAGGCTTTGGCATCAACAAAGGTTATAAGGCTTATAAGACACAACAACCATTTATGGATGGTGATCAACATTATGCCCTCACACTCTTACTCATGAATACTAATGACACCAGACTCAACATAAAGCAACATTTATTCCGACTCAACACATAAGACAGCAGCATTATGCTTGACACGCCTTGCAACAACCATGCATTACACAGCAAGTGTATCTTTAACAATCTCACATTCTGGTGTATGAGACATGAACAGAAATACAAGGCATAACTATGAAATCTCGAAATGGTCTACTCCAATACTAGCACTGTCTGTTATACACCATCAAGCAACATATTCACAAGATCTCATAACTTGACATCAATGCTAGAATACAACACATTCTCAGCAAGATAGATCCCTTGTCACCTATAGTGATTATTGCAACACAGTCAATAACGTTGCACCCGCTCTGTGCTACAAATTACACGAATCATATTATTTCTCGTTACTCTGACACAAAGTCTTATGCTCTCCAAAGGGTACGCACCACGACTTAAATTTCTTGTTGTCAATGATCTCTGCTACAAGCATGCAGGATGCGTTCGACTACACCGTCTAACCTCTACGCACAACTCACCAATGATTAAATCATTTTCTATCGCACGCCCATGCACCCATTACTAATGCATGTGAACATACAGCCTTCATACCAATCGACTGCCGCTACAACTGGATTTGGCCCAACGTTCTTTGCGATGGCTTATGCCCAAAGCCTTGCATGCACTCTAATTTTGTCATCGAAGAGGAATGTTGTAGGCTTGATTAGAACCAACGACAGACTACAACACTTATTCTGGCTCGAAATCGCACCACCACAGACTCTACTCCCAGTTGCCAACATAGATCATCAACCCTGATTGGTCCAGATCAACGAACAAAGTTGATCACCGTGGTTTGTTGTTACGGCCCTCCTGGAATGGTTATGGTGTTGGATATATTCATATCCTCTGCGAGATAAAAATTTGTGATCAAGTCATGCCCTTAGCCTTCATTGTGACTTGGTCCTCTACTGTCGGCCATGCCCACAACATTTGGACACACAGGCGACCCTCCCTCTCTAGAACCCACAAAACGATTGCTGCTACACCGGAGAATGTTGCCGCAAAACTTGCACACATGAAAAAAATAGATCGATTTGGCACTATTAAACTTGTTCTGTTGACAATTCTGCACTTCTAACAACAGCAATCGCTCACCCTTGATAAATTTTTGTCATCCCACAAGAGTCGATCAACACACCTGGACACAACCACTCACGTGCATGTATTCAACCATCATACCAAATCTCATCACAGACACATCATGATGTCCTTGATTTCCAACTCGTTGACTTCAACCCAATCTATAATTAAACTCCACCCATGGCGAGACTGTCGATCTGCCTATGGCACCTGGTCATAACAGAGGATCGCCCCACTAGTCAACTTGGATCGATTTTAGATAATCTGTCACATTGATAACCCAACAGCCTCATAAAAGTTACAAATTCTTCACCAAACTCGGCCCTCGCTGCATCATGTCCTCATGAACCAATGGTCAACCCTGCTCTACGCACTCTATCAGACACTATGAGTGTATTTAGCCTCCTCCATTGCACACCAAAAATGCTAACGTACTGCGGGGAGGCAACATTCGTTGCACAGGAACGCAGGTCTATGTATGCTTGGCACTTCAACGCATCAACAACATTCCATACACGTGCCTTCAAATTGCATCACCACTAACAGACCATACAAGGTTTTGGGCCCAGATCAAGGCATTAACTTCGTTTTTGAGAATCGATTTTGGTCAATTCCACCCATAATCTCTTTCACTGCGTGTAATTTGAACTAATATGCTCATCCGATCACAAACCAATAACACATTCTTGACAAATTTTAGAACAACTAGGGTTTCAACCTACATGAAAACTTCTCGTTACTGCAATAGATAATATGCTTCAAAATGCTAAATCCCTCAAGCTGGCAGGAAAACCAACTCTAATACCACAGTAATATCCCAAATACAAATTTTCGCCAAATATTGCTTCCAAAAATTACTCCACAAATTTTCCCAGTGAAATCAATAGCACAACAAATAAAATTTGCAAAGAAACCCAGAAATGCGACAATTGTAAAGACACAAGAAATGAGAATAATGCAGCTTTATTTATTTACTGAGAAATTTACATATAAACCCTCTATAGAAGATAATTGCAATGATGACCATCTACAGATCTGCCACAATGTTGCACTGGCCCTCCACCAAAATTGAGCTGAAATGCAACTACTAATCTCTCCTGTGAATTCTAGATGAGTTCACCAAGGGAAGGTGGGTACTCACCCAACCTCACTGAATCACCTGACGATTTATGTCCTGGAGCTACTACCGAAGTAGAAAATTGGGTTCTCAACCTCTCATACAAGAAGAAATGTCGAATCCAAGATATCCTCTAATGGTTTCCTCCTCTTTTTATAGATCTGATGGACCCCTCTAGAAGCTCCTATTTTATTATTATTTTAATCATTGAGCACATTTCCCTTAATTAAAATATTATTTTTAATATGGGAAAATGGTAAATTGTCCACCATGCCTCCTTAGGCCACTGAAAATTACTTCTAACTATCCCATCCAGTAGATCTTCTCGATCGGTTCCAACGAGCTATTACACTAAGGTGTTCTTCCAAGTATTCCTCCCGAAATGTTACCTTAAGCGTAACTATTTAAATCAAGCCCATTAATAACTTTGTTTTTGAAAGTTGTTGGAATGCAACAGAACGAAAGGCAAATTGTGCGGATGATGGAATATACCAAGCAAATGACATCGAGCCTCACTAAAACTCCTCAAAACCTCTCCAAAGGCCCCTGGGTCCGCTGATGACGCCAACATGTACCTGTGACCTCTCTGCCCCCAACTCTGAAAGTCCATCCTAAGCATGCCATAAGGAATACCAAAAAAAGAAACATCACATTTTACTTAAATTTTTAACATTACCATTATTTGCTTCATGATGTTTGACAATGCTTCCAACTCAGTGTTGTAGGAACTATCCCCACCCCACCATGCACTAGACTCCAGAATTGCACATCATGCGGAACCATGGTCGAAGAACCCCTGGAACTGTGCCTCCAAGAAATGGAACTGTTGCACACTTTTTTTCGAAGTTCCAAGGAAGCAGATATGCCAAAAAAAATTCAAAGGATTGGATCATCAATCATCAATTTTATTGAGTCATGGTAAACCCATTCTGCAAATGTATAATGTATATGATGCTTGTAAGACCATGTACGTATGTAATAACCTAGGTAAGCCTATTATTTTTGCGAGAGTTTCATCCTAGGAGGTTTTTCGTCTCACTGATTCATTTTTGTTTTTAAACATTGATAGTCGGCAGAGCTTTTTCTTCCAACCTCACTCCAAAGCTAGTGTGGAATTCTTCGTCTAAATCTTAGGTAAGTCCTAGTGTTCTAGTAGAGTCTTATGTAAAAGTGATTTGGGAATAATTTAAGCTAATTGGCTAAATTATTTTATTACAAATCATTTGGTCTACTAGATCATATTGTGTCGCAAAATTGGGTATGTAATTTGAGTGTCTAAACTAAACGGGTGCTCCCCGTTTGAAGGTTGAATTGTAAAAATCTTATGTAAAAAATATTTTAGTGCATGGTCCCTCATACTTAAACATCATGGCTAAAATATTAGAAGATGGAAAAAAAACATTAATCCCCTCAAGTGTCAATTAATTAAATTTTCTGGTAAAAATAAATAAAAATCCTAAACCAGAAATTTAATTAATTAGTGTCAAAATTAAATGTCTAAAGAAATTAAATTCTCTAAGTGGAAAAATTTGTGGGTCTGAAAGGAATTAATTTTTGGAGGTCCCCCACCAAGGGCATATTGAAAATTTCAAGAAAAATTGAACCCTTGGACCTTGGTGGTTAAATCAGTGATTTTTTTTAGGAAATTAGCACAAAATAATTAATTTTGAGCTAATAAAAAAAGGATTTAATATCTGAATTTAATGAGAAATTCGAAAACTCTTCAAAATAAATATTTTCAATGGCTAAGATTAAAAGATTATCAAGAATTTATCAATGGTCGAGATTATTTTGATGAAGATCAAGCCAACTAGCCGTTATTTTTCCACTTGGAGGATTTATCTATAAATAGAGAGTCATTTGAGTCTCAAGCCATCTATTTTTTGACTAAGAAAATTCTGCAGAAAAATTGATGTAATGCCACTATCCTGCTCGGAATGCTTTTTGAATCATAATAAAGAATTTGGGGTGCAGTTCTGTAATATTTCTCTCTAGTCTACCTTCAAGGTTTTAATAATTTTCTGTGTTTGTATCTGAAATCTTCACTGATACATTTCTTCAACTAGTTCAACTATACATTGTTGTAGGTGTTTTCTCATAATGGCAACCCCGATAAATACACAGTGAACTAAATGCTTTCAAGTAAACTGCCTAAAGAGTTCAAGCTAATATATTTAATGCTAGAAATTCATACACATCTGATATATGCAATTTTTTCCATAGAGTCCACACATTTCCACAAGAAAATAAGTTTTGGAAATTACACAGCTTCTAGCATTTAATAGCATCGAATTAGACAAGGAGAATAGGCTGATGGAACCTGGTTATTTAGCTCCGCTCTTCAATTCTTTCCTTTCACATAGACACAACCGTTGTACACTAGTAATACAGCCCAGATTTGATCCTGGAATTGGCACACAGTGCCAGAAGATGAAGTTACAGCAGCAATGTAAGCTCGCACAGGGGAGAGTCTGCTTTTTGGTGTCTCTTCAGCGCTCACGGTCATCACAGAAGTAAAGAATGGCAGGAGAGGGCATGATTTTCCATTGTTGTCCCCTCAAATGCACCAGCAGCAAAAAGAATGGGCTCATGGACTCCACTAGAGAAAGAAAAATGTTTACCTTCAGTACCCAATGTGTCCTTCAGCTGAGAAAACCGTCTAGCAATCCATAATGACCACAAATAATCACTCCAAGATGAATTTTGTGCTTCTCGAGTCGAGGGAATTATTCTTTGGCACAACCACAAAATTCTGGGCACAGTGGTAAAGAAACTCTACTTCTACACTTATGCTTAACTTGTCCTCTTCAAGGGTCTCGAGCTATGCTACAGCATCCTTGCTTTCCTCACAAATTCGACCTTAGACTTTGCTTGGCAATGTGATGATTTTGGTGAATTCTGCAACCTAAAAGAAAGATGTAAGAGATACCAAATGAGACCATAAAATTAACTGTTAAAACATGGGTGCCTCTTCATTTCTTTCAAATCTCGTTCTCCATTGAAGCACAGTAGTGAAATCTAGATGATTTCAATCTCAAGACCAAACTAGGGTGTCCCACTGCAACACCGAAGTCTGTTATGGCAGTTAGGGCTCCAAATCCCTCAACTTCCCTTTCCAACTCTCTCCAAGAGCTCTCTCTTCAAACTCACAAGATGCACGAATGCAGAAAGTCTCCTCAATTCCTTTCTTTAATGAGTTTGGGATTGTATTTGCAGCTTCACCTTCCCTTTTGTCTTTTCCTCTTCACCTTCCCTTTTTCTCTCTTTATTTTTTCTTTTTCTTTTTATTAAATTCACCTTTATAAAGTCACTTTATAATAATACTTCACTTTATAAAGTTGAAGTGACATCCAACTTGCCTAGGAAATATCATCATTTTCCCTTCTTTAATAAAGTCTTCTTAGGCAAATTTAAGTCCCCTTATTAATTATTTCCCTGCTTTAACCTACACGAACCAATCTAGGCTAGCGGACTATGTCATACGCTTCCTATGGAGAGAGGGACATTACAAGTTCATGGTGTTCAATTTCATTGATTTGTGGTATGTGCTGAGTACGGGTTTTCCTATAATGTGCTTAATTATTTTTAAAAGTTTTTTTTTCATTAGATGGGGATAAGAACATTCTATTAATAGATTTCGGGTCTATTTTAGGTGATCTGGTTTGCCATATGACTAACAAGCTTTCTTGAAAAAAATATATAGTGTTTGTAGGTTCCCCAGTACTTAGCGTTCAAAAATGTGTAACTAGGTTCGGTCTTCATTGGTATGAAATGTATTTCTTGTATATATAAAATGAAAAAGAAATGATTATTATTGGAGCATGGATTTCATGCTCAAGTTCTTTTATTTTATAGGTCAAGCACCCATTGAGTGCTTCTAGGGTTTTTTTTCCAAAGAAAAAATCGAACTTTCTATTAAGGCAATAAAAAGTTACATAGTGTATGCACTTAAGCATTCTAAAGATGGTATGTTTATCAACTAAACATAGAGTTTTCATCTGAAAACAAATACTTTCCCATCTCAAAATGAGCAAAAAATGATCACTAAATCCAATTCTCAGGCCTCCTCAAATGAGGAAGACAGCCCAAACAGGGAAAATATCAGCAGCATTCAGTAAATAGTATTCCCATTGTTTTTTAGTCTAAAATCAAAAGAACAAAACCACAAAAATATAAGTCTAGGTATCCATCGTAGTAACAGAACCAAATGTTTGTGATCAAAAACACACATTGATAGTAGCATAAACTCTGAACTGAGCGTTAGAGCACAAAAGGAGGTTGATCCGACACACTTATTACTTCATTTCCTACATCTTTTATGTGTCAGTTGTCCAAAACCTGTTGCACACCCTCCTTAGATAGGGGTCTATTGTAGTGTTTCATTCCCTATAAATGTGGGACACACTAATAGAGTTAAAAAATTGGTTAAGATTTGAAGCTTCTTCTAACAAAGGAGATAAAATATAGTTTTGACCTCTGCTCTCTCCATTAAACCATTTGATGACATTCAGAGAGTCACCGAAAATCTGAACCGATCTTATTCCCAAGTGTGTGAGCCAGCAAAGAAGGAGATTTAATGTTTGAAGTTCGGCATAATTATTTGTTCCCGCGCCTAGCCCCACCGAGGCTTTTAGGCATCTTTGTGCATTCATATGAATCATCACTCCTGCCCCACACTGGTCTAGGTGGATATTGGTGGCCACCCGCCAATTCCACTTAAACCCCCACCATTGTTTCTTTTAGTTTTTTAGTTTCCTTATTTGTAGCACAATTTACTATTTTTCGCAGTTTTTCGGGTCCTAAACTTTCGGAGCCGTTTTGAAGCCCTAAACAAGGTTTTTTTGGGAAAACTGGGAGCAACATCGGTCCTAGACCAATTTTGCTCATCCCAAAGTTGTAGTCCTCGAATAGATCTTTCTAACGAGGTATTGTGCACGTCAAACGGAGATCGTTTGCCAAAGTTACGACCCCGGGAAGTTGATGTACCAATTACCCAAAACGGGGCCCATAGTTTGGCGCTTCATCTCCTAGGGTTAGGTTTTTGGATGTTTAGAATTTTCCATTGTTTCTCAACAATAAATAGGCCTTCGAGCCTTATTGTAACACAGTTCAGAGGCATGTAGCCACCACATCTCTGCTCAGGGATAAGCTACCATTACCCTCGTTGGTTTATTTCCATTTCTATTTGTAAGCATATTTCAGCATTTTACATTAATGATATGAAGTATTATTTCTGTTGCATCTTTGTATTTATGGTTATATCTGTAATTTGTTGCATTCCTGTTTAAATCTGGATCACATACATATTCCTTTGATCTGAAGCCCTGTCCTAGGTATAAGAGTCATTTTCATATATGGAAGACCCTATGGGCACATTGTAAATTGTAAAAGAAAATTTATTTTGTCTTGAAAGTGTCAAAATACCTCCAAGATCAAGTCGGCCTACATGAAGAGTGTTAAGTTATGGTATGTTCTATGCTTATAACAGTTTACTTCTTTTTCTTATTATATTCCATAGATTAGCAATCACATGTACATAAAGTAAAGTGCAGATAGAACATTGAACGATCGACAGAAAACAAGCCAAGACAAGAGACACAAGATGTGGTGGCTAACCAGGGACAAACCCCATAATGTGTGGGGAAACCCTTTGATCAAATCTTCTTTTATCTTCAATAATTCAGCATAGAGAAATAGTACAATAAATCTGATTTATATCAGCAGTAACAAACCCTAGATCAGCAGCATCAGCATTAGCGGCTTCATCGTCAAACTAGGGCAGACGATATCTCACAAACGAACTGTCGGATCGGTTTGATTCCACCACCAAAAGTTGTGGCTTTCAGAGGAGGTTCAAATGAACCTACAGCGTAGTTCAGATGAGGAGATCTTCTAGTCCACGCAGGTCAAACTTCACTTCTGCTGTTGCAGCTTCAGTTTTAGCAGCTTCCTTCAAACTATGGCAGTTGATATCTTGCAAACCGTCTGTCAGATTGACTTGATTCCACCACCAAAAGTTGTGGCTTTCAAAGGAGGTTCAGATGAACCTACAATGCAGTTCAGATGAGGAGATCTTCTAGTCCATGCAAGTCAAACTTCACTTATGCAGTTGCAGCTTCAATTTCAGCAGCTTCCTTCGAACTAGGGCAGTCGATATCTTGCAAACCGTCCGTCAGAGTGACTTGATTCCACGACCAAAAGTTGCAGCTTTCAGAGGAGGTTCAGATGAACCTATAGCACAGTTCAGATGAGGAGATCTTCTAGTCCACGCAGGTCAAACTTTACTTTTGTAGTTGCAGCTTTAGGTTCAGCAGCTTCCTTCAAACTAAGGCAGTCAATATCTTGCAAACCGTCCGTCAAATTGACTTGATTCCACCACCAAAAGTTGCGGCTTTCAGAAGAGGTTCAGATGAACCTACAACGTAGTTCAGATGAGGAGATCTTCTAGTCCACGCAGGTCAAACTTTACTTCTGCAGTTGCAGCTTCAGTTTCAGCGGCTTCCGGCTTCCAATGTGTGAGGGAGAGACCCTTTTCTGCACAGTAGAGAGAGAGAGAGATGTGATGAGATGAGTGAGTCCAAATGAGGAAAAGTCCTCCTATATTTATACACAACGTTGTTGTTTGAATAGATGCGACTGTTGGGCTTCTCAGCCTACATGAGTTGTAGGTCGGCTTGATAATAATTCCATAATCAAAATAAATTCATATCTCGATGAATACTTATTGGAATCAAATGATCTTTATATCAATCCTACACCACTCGACGAGAGGAATCTAATGAAAATATTATCAGCCATGAATAAGATGACCCATATGAAGTTTGGCCCTAGTTGCCAATTTTAACACTCCCTCTCAACTAGGGAGAACTTCATCTGCAATCTGTCTATCGGTCGTTACTATTCATCCATCAAATGCACTGCCTTGTACAGCTTGACCCTTGCCCTGCTCTGCTCTATTCTGCCTGTTCTTCTTTGTCTTGTTCTGCCTTGTACTGATCTGTACGGCTCTGCTCTGTTATGTGCTACTCTGCTTTGTTCTGTTCTGCTCTGCTTTTGTTTGAATTATGAAGAAGAAGAAATGATCGAGGATGTATCATACTGACTCAAAGTCAGTCTCAGAGTACGTACCACTGGTCCCAGACCAGTCTCAACCAACCCGAAGTCAGCGTCATAGTGAGTACAACTCCACTGGTCCCAGACCAGTATCATCCTCCACTGACTCAAAGTCAGTCTCAGAGTGCGTACCACTAGTCCCAGACCAGTCTCAACCGACCCAAAGTCAGTTTCATAGTAAGTACCACTCCTACCACTGGTCCCAGACCAGTATCGCAGTCTCAGAGAGTGTACCACTAGTCCCAGACCAATCTCAACCGACCCAAAGTCAGCGTCATAGTATGTACCACTCTCACTAGTCCCAGACCAATGCCACACTGACACAAAGTCAGTCTCAAAGTATGTACCACTGGTCCCAGACCAGTCTCAACCGACCCGAAGTCAATGTCATAGTATGGTACAACTCCTACCACTGGTCCCAGACCAGTATCATTGGTCCCAGATCAATGGAGGTCATCCTAGCATAGGGACTACAATAGATACAACAATGTTTCCATCGGTACTACTATGGTCCCTAACTTCATTTCCCTGCTCATTGATCAAATGAGAGGTACTTCCCACACGAGTCCCAGACTGCATGGGTAGGATGCCTCGACAGGAGAACTAATCAATCCTATCCTCACAGGAGAACACATCAATCCTGTCCTCACAGGAGAACACATCAATCCTGCTACAATCGCCATGGAGAACACATCAATCCAGGCCTCACAGGAAAACACATCAATCTTGCTACAATCGCCATGGAGAACACATCAATCCAGGCCTCACAGGAGAACACATCAATCCTGCTACAATCTCCATGGAGAACACATCAATCCAGGGCTCACAGGAGAACACATCAATCTTGCTAAACAGGAGAGCGAATCATCCTGTTCCACAAGAGAGTGAATCATCTTGTCCCACAAGAGAGCGAATCATCTCGTTCCAGTGCACACCACCAGGGGAGGGTGAGTCACCATGTGGTCGTATGTTGCTCCACTAAGAACCACAAGCCCTCAGAGCTCCCAGAGCTCAATGTATACAACAAGCAAGACCCTTGTACAAGGGTTTCTTGACGACTCCAAGTCGTTTGGGAAAATCACAGATTAGATCTTTCCACGGGGGTTTGACAAGGTGTTTCGATCGGTACATCATCTTAATGCGAGGAGCCTCCTTTCTCATCGACTTACCATATCCCAGATGATATCAAATACAAGATTCCTCAATAATCGAACCCCACCTCTGGTTGTTACAGAGAATCACAATGGTATGTGTTCAAACAACTCACTGAAGAGCTTCCCAACCTAGGTAGCTTCATACGAGTTCATACTCGTAGATATATATCCGGTCTCGGTGGTGCTTATGGCAACCGACTTTTGCTTCTTGCTCATCCATTATATCGAAGCAAAATCCAAATAGAAATAGCACTAAAAGTGCTCCAGTGATCCTCCACACTACCTGCCTAATCAGCATTCGAATAATCATGCAGTTTCATATTTCCAGTAGTGTATCCCAATCCATGAGAGATTGTGTCTTGAAGACATCTCAAAAGATTCTTGGCACCAATCTAGTGAAGCTCAACCAAATATGAGCTCACAATGCTAACTGCAAAACATATATTCGGACGGAGGTTCACCAAGAACATCAACGCGAATGAGTTTTTGAAACTTAGAGGCATTTCCCAAATCTGGTCCGACATCACTACCATATAACTTCTGAAAGTTAAGATCCTCGAGGTAGTCAGAGGCTTGCAGTCCATCATACCAAATCTTTTTAGAATCTTCACCACATATTTTCCTTGCGATAGGAAAATTTCCCTTGGCGTCTGTCACACTTCAAGTCCTTGGTTCTTCATTTCAAATTCAGAAGGCAACTCCCTCTTACATTTGTGAATGAGAGGGTCTGCACCTGTTAGAAAGAGGTCAT